>VYXF01000470.1:989600-1154436 GCA_013397295.1 Polioptila caerulea | reverse complement strand
TGGAGGGCGGCCGAGGCTGAGGGACTGCGCGGGAGCGAGCGGGGCGGGCGGAGCAGCCTGGGGCTGCGGGGCGGTCCGGGGTTAGCCGGGGCCGCCGGCAGGTGAGCGGAGCGCTCCGCCTGCGCCCCCGGGGAGGGCTGCGGGGAGCGGCCGGCGGGCCGGGAGACGCCCCAGCGCAGCTTGGGGACGGACGGTGGCAAGGAGCAAACTTCCAAGGGTGGCACCAGTGAAGCAGACCGTCCGCTAGGTCCTTGTCCGGGCAGGCCGGGAGCAGAGACTCCGTGTCTGTTTCACACAAAGACTTTGTGTCCGGCTGCCGTGTGCCCTCGTGTGACAGAGCCTTGCCAGGTTACAAATAGCAGCGTGTCGGGCAGCGAGACTTCTGTTTTGTTCTTATTCTAGTAGGTAAAACAAAAACATGGCGGGATGTGTTTTCACTTAAGGTGAATACGTTTACACCTGCTGGAGCTGGGTCGCTGCAGATTTACACCCTGTGACCCGGCAAACCCGAATCGTTTGCGAGCAGAGCTGGATTCGGTCTTGATCTGTATTTACTCATGTTGTTACAGCCCCTTGGGTCCCTGTCGAGGCCCTTATTGCAGTAGGCAGGGTTACTGTGGAGGGCCCCGTGTAGCCATTTACAGAGGCTTTCTTTTTAAAGAAGGTGTTTTCTAACCACATTGAGGCTTTGTAATGGAAAAGAAAGGTGGGATGGATTTCTTGATAGTTCTGGCACGCTTTATAATTTTAGAATTGGATTCTTTTTTAAGCTGTCCTTTCTTGAAGTATCTGTGCAGTGACAGGTTTTCTTTTCCTGAATCCTACTATTTTAGATTGCGAAAACAATCTAAGTGAAACAAAGATTTTATAGTTGGAAGAACTGGGCAAAAATACTAAGACATGAAAAGCACCCTCCCAAACTCAATTAAGTCAAAAGCCCTTTTATTAAAACATTTTTTCATTTCAATGATTATAGACGCTTTTAAAAAATCCTCATATTAGAACCGCAAGCAGGATTGAAATTAAGTTTTTGCAATTTGTCATCACAGTGAACTAAAAAGGAAATTTGGGAAAGCACAGTTGTAAGAAAAGATGCGGATAAAATGCCTTTTATCACGGTTGACTGAATGGTTGGGGTAATTGGGAGTTCTTACAGACCTGTATTGAAATGGGCAAATCAGAAAACAAAATACTGTTAACAGCAGGGGGTATAATTCACTTTACAAATCTGAGAAGTTATTTAAGCACTTATTATTCTCGTGTACTTTGACTTTGTGTAGGAATAATTGAACTGTCAAATAGGTGTGGCAGTGACATTTCTCCAGAGTTACTGTACTACACTTCAATGCTGATCCCCTAGTTAAGATTTAGAACCCATCACCAACAAAAAAAAGGTCTATTCACTGTTTCAGTCATCAGGATAGATGAAGGCACAGGGTGGAGGGTGATGGTAAAATGTTTTTCACAGCACTCTGTGTGTAACTTTTCAGATATAAATTACTTTGTTTTTTAATACACTTAAGGATAGTCGTGGGCAGAATACTTACTTTACATAAGGTAACATTGCTATATTGAAATCAGTAGCATGTTTTTCCTTTACACCAGCTCACTTATATTTCTTTCAGTAAAACATTTAAAACTATAGTCATTGCATGGTTGTAGTTTCAGGTGTTAAATAGAAGAATTATTTTTCCTTTTCAACTGTCACAGGCTTAATGACTCACTGTAGTATAAAGTGAATAATAGCCATTCTAAATCAGGGAGCTTTTTTGATCAGAGTGCTCTTACGGTAACAATTTGCATTCTAATTAATTCTAATTAATTGCATTAATAACCCATTTTTATTATGATACATATAACCATTTTTAGTCCTCAAACATGGACAGCTTCTGTTGTGATAGACAGACTGACTTGCATGCTCTGGGAGACCTTGCTGTTCCAGCAAGGCTTTGGTTTTTTGACATCTTTATATTCAATTAAAATACAGCAGTCTCATTGGAGTAGTACTTGCTGTAAAAGGGTCCAAACCATCATTTTTCACTTTTGTTGTACATGAGGAGCAAATAATTCTGCTGTGAGGCATCACAAACATACTAATGCCTTCACTTTATGATTTTTTCCCCTAAAGTTAGTTTCTCTGGCCTTCACAGGTGAATGTTGTAAATCACTCTGAAATGTAAAAGTTGCTTAAAAGTATTTATTTTCTGACTGAAATCTTTCCTACTGTACTTGAAATGTAAAATGCAAACGATATGCTACAAATGTACCTTGCATTATGTGCTGGAATTTACTGATCAACAGAAATATAATATAGAGCTACTGCAGAGTATTGTAGGAGTGTGCAGGCATAATATAAATGAACATCAAACTTTGGCATAAGTGAAATGAAAAAAGAAATTCTTGTATCACACAGAGAAAACAAAGACATGGTCTTGTAACAACTAAGATGTCAAAATAGGTTGTTGAGAAAACACGTCTTTCTTTAATAGACAATATGGAATTATAACACCTGCAAGTTACTGCCATGGGTATTCTGAGAAGACAGACTATGAGCCTGTCATTCCCTCAGGTACAACCTTTTATGGTGATATTTTTGGAAACAGGAGGTAAAAGTGTTGGTACCCAGAGACGTGTGTAAAGGGAAGGATGAAATAGTCAGCCTGCCCTTGACTTTTGGCATGCTGTAGGAGTCTGCTTGTTTTACTTGAACACAGAGCGAAATAGATAAACAGAGACAATGTTTTGCATTTAGCTTGTTTGTTTTATTTAAAAATAAATGATTAGGGTTTTTTTTAAGCAGTTTTAAGATTTTGTTTGTTTTGCTTTGTGGCACAACAAGCAAATCAATGTTTGAATAGTAATGCACATGTTATAGATATCATTATTATTGGTAGCTGATGTATTTTTAGTATGAAATATTGACTGCCCTGAGTTTTCCCAGTTATGTCTATCTGTGAAAACACAGAAGATGAAGAGTTTACCAGGATTTATTAGTCTAGTGAAGGGATTGTTTCAGTGGCCTAATATATATTAAAAGATGACTGATAAGGTCTCTGAGAAGTGGGGTGAAGTTGTGGAGAGGGGACAAGGGAAAGCTTCCTTGTTTAAGGAGTATCACAGTATAAACGATATTTCCGAAGTATGTGTTTACCTGTGTGTCTGAGCTCATTAAAATTGTTAATTGCAGAGGAAAGTTCATCATTCTTGCTTTATTAATAACAGGCTAGTACAGTTTTCCATGCTCACTTGAAGCTTATGTTGATGTCTGTAGCTATTTAGAGTGTGCCTAGAATGCAGAATCAGGTCCACTTGAAATACTTTGCATATAAATTAAGTTGCTTTGCTTCATTTAATTGGCTGATTTGGCTTTGTTGCAGTAGTGCAAATCCACTGATATGAGATTTTTTTGGATTAACACTGGGATATCTGGCACCAACTTTTTACCTTAGATTTATCAACCTTATCCAAAAGGACGGTTTTAATAATCCATGTTTTGTAATGAGGCAAGAAAAATGAGATGAATTCCTTCAATAATTATTAGCCCAAAAAGGCTTTTTATTTTAGAAAAGAGATCAATGGAAACTGCTTCAGTGGTGAAAATTTTTTTCAAGTTTTTAAAAAGTCATCGTTATTGAAAACATGTATCTAGTTCTATCAGGTGCTATAGCAAGAAAAAGGTGTAACATTTCAATAAAATTATTTCTTCATGGCCTCCAAAATATGTATAAAATCCAAAAAGTTTTAGAAGTTAATTAGATACTTTATTTTTCCTGTGGGCTACCTATGTTTTTGCTCTGTCAGTTCTTGAGTATCATATTGCAGATTAATGGTTATAGACTGATTAATAATAGGTGCCACCATTTTCATTACATCAAAGCTATCCACCCATCCTTTTACCTCAGAGGAATAATGATGATTAGTCAGCCTCTAAAATTTTGATAAACGTTTGCCTGGTATCTAAAATTGCACAGTTATTTCCACAGATGAAGCCTTGGAAGGTGAGACATGAATCAATACCACTCAAAAAGCCTACACACATGCTACCTTCACATTTACATGGTTGGCCCATGGTAATTTTCTCATTCTACATGCCTCCAGAAAATACTCTTAGCAAACTCCGTAATTCAACCTTTTAAGTGTAGCTTCTTGTTTCTGCAAAAAGATCATGGTTTTTCTCCAAATGTGTAAACGTAAGTCTCCATCCAGAAAGCTTCCTATTCTGTATCTGGATCAAAATTTATTTAGTTCCAAAGAAACAGGTTACAGGTTTTATTGTCAAGCAAAAGCCTTCCCATTCTTCCCATATGTGCTTAATAAATACCTTTACCTCCTTCAGCAATCTTTCCATAATTTGACCCATTAACTGAGAACATGGATTTGCTCTCTGTAAAATACACCAGAAAAGAAAAGTGGATGTAGAAGAATAGTGAAATACTTTGTGCTAGTTTAATCATTTGCTTGTGTTTGTGCTTCTGCAAAGCTCACAGCATGTTTTTTGGATGTGCATAGACACAGCAGTGCTATATAGTACCGTGTCCCAGACCTACATGCAGCCAGTAGAGAAGTAATACGCAGTGGAAAACAAGGACCCTCCTGAGAGCACTGTGTGACTGTAAGTTCTCACGCCCAAAGAAAGGTAAAGTGCCCTGTCAGTGTCTCAGGGCAGAGTGAATTCCCTGACGGCTCTTAGATTCTGGTTTGAACTGAGTGCGCTTACTTTACATTGTATAACCAACAGTGGCTCACTTTTTTCCCCCACATACTGAGGAACAATACTGCTTGAACCTGAGGTTTGATGCGAGGAGAGGGTTAACTTATTTAGTGTCAGTGTGGTGTCTACAAATTTGCAGGAAATTTGTAGACTAATAATTTGTATCTATTGCATGGCAGTAGAGGTGGTAAGAAAATGAAAATCAGTGTTCAAACAGTGGATATTTCGTACAGTTGTAATTTTGTCCTCCTTTAAACCGCAATGGTCAAGCAGTGTCTTATTTGGTAGGTCTATGAATCAAGTGCTAGGCACAGTTACTAATCAATTTAAATTTTTGTTTTCTGCTTTTCTAGGTTTCTCGGTGTTACGCAGTTTTCTCCTACTCATGCCAGGAAAGCCTTTCCTTGCTTTGATGAGCCTATCTACAAGGCCACATTCAAAATCAGCATCAGACATCAAGCAACTTACTTATCTTTGTCCAATATGCCAGTTGAAACTTCTGTTTTTGAAGAAGATGGATGGGTTACAGATCACTTTTCACAGACCCCTCTCATGTCCACCTATTACCTGGCTTGGGCAGTGTGCAATTTTACATACCGGGAAACTGTCACCAAGAGTGGAGTAGTTGTAAGTATTTCTAATGTACCAAATACATTTCATTACTTTGAATACCCTCACTTTTTGTAAAGGGGTTGTACCAGCAAATACTTAGAATATTTTCTTGATTAGTATCTTTAAAATTTGCTGGTCTATTTAATGATTGTGTGTATTGTTTGGGACCTGTCCTAGAGGTTTGTCTAACATTTTTGGTTTGTCTTGTGCCTTTTGAAAATGCTTAGCTTAATAGGTGTGGTTATCTGATGAAATTTTAAACTTTTAAATATGCTGTTAAACTTCACTTGGTTTTCTTGGGAAGTTTTTTCTTGCTTTTCCTGTAGCCTTTTCATTACCAGTGTTAATGAGATTATTAAAGCTGTAATACTGGTAAGTTTTCCAGTCTCCTTCCTTTGGTACTGATGTGTCCCTTGGTGTGCTGTATGCTAGCTCAGGAGGCTGATATAGTAATTTCTCTCTTAGATCTTTTGCTCAGGAGCAGGACTTTGCAATCTATCCACTTCCAGAGGTTGATGGAAGCACTAAGTTTCTGGAGGTGTTTTTTGCAAATATGACACAATTCCAGGAGTTATGGCTTGAAAAAAAACAAGAGAGGAAATCCTTTATTTATGTCAGTTTTGGTTTTGTGTACAAATATCAAGCTCAGAACTGTATAACAAGCCAAAACATACATGAGAAATGCTGTCAGCTTAATAGAATATTTCACATTGCTGTCATCTTGATTTTTCAGGTGAACATAGCAAGAAACCCTTCTTACTTAGTTCCTGTGAATAACAAAACAGGGCTAGTTCTGGAAGCAGAGAACTAGAAAACAGTTTGAGCTGTGAAGCTGAGCAAAGGGGTGTTTACCTTATACTTCGGCAAATGCTGTATGATTTTGTGCTGTAGCCTGGGGCTCAAGGAAGGGCTGCAGACTGTTCATATCAGGAAATATCTCCTTAAATAATTTGTGCCAGCCTAAGCATTGTACTGCAGTGGAGGGAGCTGATCCACCTTCTCTGAGCCAAAGATTTCTTGGCCTTCTTTGTGCCAGCCATCAGCTCTGTACAGCCATATGATCTGGCTGAAAACTGACATGAAAAATAACTGAAAATGTGGTATGTTTTCAGCCAAAACAGTTCACTGATCTGGCTTTTTTTGTGCTACTACCAGAGTCCTAGCATGGATTCGAGGCTGTGCTGGAAGGTAGACCCAGGACAGCACTGGCATATCTCGTTTCGGCCATCCTGAAGGGATCAACAAATAAGTCTTTTTTTTTACTAGAACAGCTGGGTAGGACACTGGGGGCCTTTCTTCAGCCCTTTTATACCATGACTAACAGACTGTGACCCTACTCTCTGGCACCACACAAGGAAGACTAGGAAGTGGTTCTCCTGAGGTGCTTTAACTTATAATGATATGGGAACTGCTGAGACTTATGTAATAGTCATGGGTCATAGAACATAGAAGGTTGGGTTGGAAGGGACCATAAAGACCATCTAGTTCTGAACCCCCCTGCCACAGGCAAGCATACCTTCCACCAGACCAGGTTGCTTAAAACCCACATACAATCTGGCCTTGAGCACTTCCAGGGATGGGTCATCCACAGCTTTTCTGACTAGCCTGTTTCAGTGTCTCACCCCCTTTGCAGTAAAGAATTTCTTCATAACACCTAATCGAAACTTGCACACTTTTGTTTTGAAACTGTTACTCCTTCACTGTTAGTCCTATCACTGCTATTGGCATCACCAAATATTTGAAACATGGGGGATGGACCTCAAGACCATCAATTTGAAGTATGCAATCTAATTCCTCCTTAAGTTATATTCTTGTACTATTATTTAGAGCTTATATCCTGTAGGCTTTTGCTGCTTGAATATATTTGATGCCTTGAAAACAGAGGCACACTTATGTCTCGTAGACAACAGTTGATAACTTTCTGCTGTTCTTGTGTTTCCCAAAACTGTTCTCAAGACTTTTTATTTACCTGGAATCTGAAGAAAAAATCCAAGTATTCTTTTGTTAGGAATTTGTGGTTACTAGAGCCTTATAGTTATGCTTGAGTCTGTTGGTTCAGCACATGTAGGAGATACATATATATATCCCACCAGCTTGACAGTACCACTGCACAGAACTTTGCCAACAATTATGAAAGCTAGTAGGTTAATCTTCATGAAAATTTGAAGACCAAAATCCTACATAGGTTGAGATAGTCTCTTGTCACATAAAATTGGTTAGTCTAGAGTTTTCTAGTCTCTTGTTTTTTTTATAAAGCCCTTATCACAGAGGTGTATTAACACCCACGAGTACCGAAATAGTTCGCACTGGATTATTGGTTAAATTTGTCTTGCTATTTTTCAGTTCCATTTGGGATCTGATCATCTTTTATCATGGTTCAGTTTTGTTGAAAGAGTGTCTTTTAAGGTATGAACTCACAGCAAGTACTTCAGTTCAGAGCTGCATTCTTTCAGATGAATTGCTGAGGTAATCCATCTTTTCGAGTCTCTTATATTGCAATGCCAGGAGTTCACGGACGCTACTGGGAGAATTTGAAATTATCTGAATCCTTGCACACAGAATTTCCAATTTCTTAGTTTCCTTCAAAGCCACTTTTTACTGAAATATAGTTACCCCCATATCTATGGCAGTTAACTTAAATGTACAATAAAAATAAGTTTGGTTCTAAAAATGAATGGATTTTCATGAAAATTACCCAAACTTTCAGCTGAAGCATCTTGATAGGCTATTTCTTATATTGGTGAATCTTTATTTTAGTTAATGCAGTGTATATTACATATGTTAGTAGACACCTGAAAGACTCCAGCTTGCATATACTTTTGCTTTTCTTTTGGCACTTTTATGAACCTCTTTTTCGTTCACAAAACATTTTGGGAGGAGTGGTCAGTCCTTTCAAATTTTGACAGAATGCTAATGATTATAATCTCACTTCTTTTCCAGCTAACCAGTATTAATAGAGTGCAGTGGTCAAAGGTACATAAACTCTGAGGAATAGAAGTAGCTGTGAGATGAGAAGCAGATTTTTTCCTCAAAATTGCTTGAATGTCAACTTTTAATTTTTTCTCAAAGAATGCCACTGACCTCAAAATTACTTTAAACCTGAGCATGACATTCAATACAAGTCGAGTTTTAAATAGAAACTGCCTTTTGGAAAGCTTAGATAGCCAATCAAAATACTTACGTGGCTATGGCTTATGTAATTCTTCTATTGAGATGTTTTGTATTTCATACACTAAAATTAATTGGGAAAAGGGAATTAAGACAAGTAGTTCGTTTTTAGGTGCATCCTATAGTGGATGTGGATCATTATCACATCCATAAAACTTTTTAGTCCATATGTGTCTGATCCAAATCCCTTCCAGATTAGGTAATTTAAGAGCGGAGCTGACTTTTTATATGTATTACAGGTGTATGATATGTCATTCATATTCAGCTGGGTTTACAGAAAATCACTGCAACTGCCTTTATCTTAAGGCAGGGACTTCATTCCTGTGGAAAGGACAGTGATGCAGTCATCTATGCTGCTATGGACTAGGGAGCAGGGTAGTTCTAGCAGGATGGTGCCCGCAGTAATGCAGTTTTGAGGGAGGAGGGGTGTCCTTGCAAGCAGGCTTAGCTGATCAGTGTATGGCTCTGGCATTTGTACCGGCTGAAGCTGGGGAAAATCATGGGATCTGTATACTGTCATCTTTGCACAGTACAAAAATCCAGAAAACTTCACTTACCTCCACAGACTTGCTTGCTTCTAGTCTTATGTTGCATTTCCTAATCACTCTTCATACGTTCTTTGTCAGTCATTCTTAAAAGCAAAACATTTCTGGTTGGATTGTATTGCTTGTCACATCATCTCTGTGTCTCTTTGCTTCATTGTTGTCTTTATTTGTGCTTTCAATCCACCAGGCCTTTTCCTACTATTGTTGCTTTATTTTTTTCCCTGCTTGAATTAGTGCTTCTATTCTCCAAACCCTCTGTTTCTCATTCCTTTGTCAGGTGAACATGGAAAACTGGCTATTTCCTGCATGGCTTTTCAGTGTCTCGTAAGTTATTTTAATTTTTTTTCCCTATAAATTCTTTCTCTTTTTGAGTTAGTGGAAGGAGGGAGCACATAATGTATAGTGGAGATGAATGTATTGCTGGAAAAGATGTTTCCGGGAGATTCACCTTCTCCTATTCTTCCTTTTTTGCTGTGGATGGGATGTGGAGATAGGTATGGAAATCAAATGCCAACTGGCAACACTAAAGTGTTTCTCTTGTCAGGAGGAGTATCTGCTAAAAACAGAAAAAGAAAATGTATGGAAAGCAGTGAAGTCAGGAGGAACTGTGGGTGCAGGGGTTAAAGAGGCAAGTGCAGACAGTACCAGAGCAGATGGGAACGAGCAGCTTTGAAAGAAAGCGGCTATCTAGCTGGGTGGTGGTGAGTGGGAGGAGAAAGGCTAAAGGAAGGCAGTACCCAAAGAAGAATTTTGTGTGGTTTCACTTTTTCTACCCCTGCTTCTATTCCAAAGTGGTGGCAGCACGTTTTGCAGGACTGGCAGTGTGTGCCTGACCACATCTGGGTCAGCTGCTCAGGGTAGGACCTCCACTGTCTGACTGAACCCATGCATGTTCCATTTTGAAGAGACCTTTATGACCAGGTGCATTTTGGTTTCAGCTGTATTAGATGTTATTGTTGTGCCATCAATGCTGAGTACTTTGTCACGATACAAAGACCTTAAGGCTAAGAAAGATCTTATGATAAGAATTATACCAGAATAAAGTCAAACTTTATTGCAGTGCTTTTTTTTGGTTTTTGTTTTTGTTTTTGGTACTTTATCTAAGATGTAATTACTATTCACAAGCTTTACAATACATTTAAGTCTTACCCTAGCCAATGAGGCAGAGCTCTATTAATCTGGCTGAAGGAAATTAAGATAATTACTGTTTCTATAGTGCTTTCTGGCTTGCAGAGAGCCTATATAAAGGTCTTGGCATTGAATTCCCTCAGGCATCTGCTTGGGGGGCTCACTCAGTTTGGCTTAATATTACTAAAAGAGATATAGTGGTCACAAAAATGGGATTCATGTAGTAATAGTTGCTTGATTCTGCACAAATGAAAAATAATTTTTGTCCAGTAAGAGCTAGTGAACAGAGTCACATAAGCAGATTTAGGTCAGAATTGGTACATGTCCAGCAGCTCATGTTGGTTTAGTTCCAGCATGGGACCATGGTTTTAATCATGTCCTTAAGACAAGATGACTGGATATAGTGCAGTGCTTCCAGCTGGACAGCTGTGTTGGGCATTCCCTTACCTGAAGTGTGGTGATCAGTATGAGGAGACTAAAGAGCTGACTTTCAGTAATAGTCTAAGAAAAAGAAAAAAATCCCATGTTGAACATCACTTTTTTCCCAGTGAGTTTTGTCATTTGTTAGTCCCTAGAAAAACCTGAAAATATCAGTCTTGTTTAAAAATAACTATGCACTTACTATGCAGTTTGGCCAGTAGCTTTTATAAGATTATTTTGTATCTGAAAATGTATTAATATTTTTATCTTATAGCAAGAATGACCTCAAGACCAGGCAATTTCTGCCAGCTAATGACTACCTGAGTTAAAGGCCTGAGGTTCTTAGGCCCTCTCTTCAGCTGATGGTAGTAACTGCCAACAAAGTCTCTTCATCAGTTATTATTTATTAATCAGTATTGAAGCAATTTTACATGAGATAATTCTTTGTGGGTGAACATATTGGTTACAGCAGAATGGTTTCGCTATCAGAAGTAGAGCTGGTCTTCAATTAAAATTTTCTTCCTCTGCAGCCTGAATTTAAGTCCAGCTCCAGAGTTGTGCTCTACTTTTGAAGCCTTGCAAAGTAACTTTTGTTAGCCCATCACTTACCACTGGGAGGCCACACGTTTATCTGATAAACAGGTAACAGCTAACACAGGAAACACCAGACATATTTCTGAAACCTGGTGCAGTGCAGACTTGTAATATTTAATCTTTTTGTGTCCGTGAATCTTCTAATGATGCACATTCATTTTTGCTTTTTATTGCTAATGTCCCAGACTTGCCTTCTTCAGAACAGCTTTCATCAAACAGTTAAAAATAAAATGCATGTTAGAAAGAGTGTATTGGGAAATATGCAATTATGTTGAGCTAGAAAAGCACACATAGATATAGATAGGTGTGTTTGTGCTTTCTTTTGCATGTGTGAAATTTTCTCTGTAGTAACAACAGGCTGGTTCTGCAAGTATCTTTTACTCAGTTCAGTGCTTACAACTGTGAATTATTTTAAGTGGGAGGCTATATTATAATACAATAGGAATCCAAAGAAATTGTAGCTTTTTCAGATTTACCGCGTCAATATTTGTTTACCCATTCTGTTTCAGGTTTGTATATTGAAAGTAACTTGTAGTTTATTAATTTTTAAATACTGTAGCTAAAAAACATGCTACAAGCAAACAAAAACCTATGTGATCAGCATCCATGCTAAACTGAATATGCCAGGGAATTTGTTAAAAACATAAATTGCAAACTTGCAATCCATTGTTATTGATTTCTGGTTGAATTTGAAAGTCGAATGCACTAGGAAAACACTGCACATTTGTTGTGCTTACTCCTTTAAAAATTGCTCTCTGTCAGCACTTGTAGTACATGCTGTATTTAAATGTGATATTTGTTTTACTAATGTCAGTGCCCAGGTGCACTCTGCAAATAATGCTATTGAATTGAAAGACTTGAGTTTGAAGCATTGTTTTGTTTTGTTCTGTTTTAGGCTAGGAAGATCACCTGTAAGTATGTGGGGGCAGTGGTGTGCTTTGTATATAGTAGCAAGAAGACTGTCAAAAAGCACAAATCAGTTTCTTAATTTGCGGCTATTTTGTAGGTTTATGGCTTGCCTGCAATTAAAGTGAGGAGAGAGAGGCAGCGTGTGATTCCTGACCTGATGGTTGTTAGAACAGCTTCCTGATTGTAATTCTGTACATTCAAGAGCAGTTCAGCCTGTAGCTGCTTCATCTGGGGTCTCTGCTGACTGTTGAAAGAAAAGAAAAGTCTGAGACTTAGTGCTTCCCACTATTTCCCTGCCATTTGCCCAGAGGAGAGAGTAGAGTGAAGTGCCTGGAGTTCCTCCTACTTCCCACATTACAAGCAAGGAAAGGAGGAAGATGTAAGAGAAGAGACTCTATTTCCCTTCCCTTTCATGTGCTAATGAGCATATGCTTAGTAGTATGTGCTGTGACAATGCAGCTCATAGTCAAGACTGAACACTCAAGCTGCACTCTGCTTTTTCTACTATGTTGTTTCATGTCTCCTTATGCTTCTTATGTTGTGCTGTCATATTTGACTTCATTAACTTATTCGTCTGTCCTTGATATCAACATGAATTCTACTTTCTGACATCCAAGGAAGTAGCAAGAGTCAATTCGCGTCTTTCTCTAAGAGTCATGCTCTTGCTATGAAAGCAAAAATTATGTGCCAGATAATCTGTAGGAGGTATCTCACTCCAGAGCAATGTAAAGGTGAACACATTCCTGCCCCAGCCTGAACATCTGTCAGTCAAGCCAATGCTTTCCTGCATACCTACCGTAGTAATTGTGCTCTATGCAGTGAAAATGGATTACAGACTTAGTTGACATCTAGTTGAGTGACAGATACAGTGTTTGTTGATGGAGGAGAGTGATGTGTGCTTTTCTTTATTTATAGACCAGTGTCTCCTCCAGGGTTTAGGTAAATTATAATCTTATTTTTCTTACAGGAACAAGAAATTTAGCCTGTTTGTTCCCAGTTTTTATAGCCAGTGGTGGGAAAGTAACCACTCATTTCGGAGATTTATGCCTGTTGCCAGTCCAAGCCCTCCTTTTTGGCGACAGACAGTTAGGTGTCTGTAATGTTCACCTTTTAGGCTTGCCTTGACCTGTTGTTTTTGTGTTGGAAAAGCTGCACAAATGCCACCTTATTTTTGCCTTTGTCCCAGTATTTTTTATTACCTGGAGGTTTGTGGTATTTACCCCCATTTTTACTGGTAGAATACCTAGTCCATTTGATTTTTTTTCTAAGGTGTTGTAGAGTTGACATAACTCTTTTGCTTTTCTGGTGGGGTGCTTTCACACTTGGGGTACTTTTTTTGAAAGTTTTTTTTTTTTAATCAGGTGCTGGAATAGAATGAGAAGATGGAGAGCAGTGCTGTGGAAAGAGACTTGGGGGTCCTGGTCCATGGCATGTTGAACACGAGTCAGCAGTGCCCTGGCAGCCAGGAGGGCCAGCCCTGTCCTGGGGGGCATTAGCAGCACAGCCAGGCTAGGGAGGGCATTGTCTTGCTCTGCTCTGCACTGGGGCAGCATCGTCTCAAGTGCTGGGGGCAGCTTTGGGTGCCACAGTATTAAAAAGATATAAAACTTTAGGAGAGTGTCCAAAGAAAAGCCATGAGGATGGTGAAGGGCCTTGAGGGGAAGCCTTGTGAGGAGTGGCTGAGGTCACTTGGTCTGTTCAGCCTGGAGGAGACTGAGGAGAGACCTCATTGTGTCTTCCAGCATTCTCATGAGGGAAAGCAGAGGGGCAGGTACTGATCTCTTCGCTGTCATGACCATTGACAGGACTTGAGGAAATGGCATGAAGCTGAGTCAGGGAGATTTAGGCTGGATATCTGGAAAAGTGTGCTTGAACACTAGAACAGGCTCCCCCAGGAAGTGGTCACAGCACCAAACCTGTCAGAGTTCAAGAAGCATTTGGACAATGCTTTCAGGCACATGGAGTGATTCTTGGGGATGGGGCTGCTCAGGGCCAGGAGCTGGACTTGATGATCTTGATGGATCCCTTCCAACTCAGCATATTCTTTGAATCTGTAAATGTGCTTTCCCAGTGTCCAGCCTCCATGGCTTCACATGTCCTTTTCTGCTACTCTCCAGGGCTGCTGTTTTCACAGGGCAAATTGTGGCAGTGGAAATTGCGAGGCTGATTGGCTGCCTTGCTCTGTTCCTCAAGTTTATTCCAGCTCGTAGTGGTTGCTGTGACTGTCCAACTGCTCGAGCTCGGCACATGGCCCCATCCCCTGGCATGCCTCTCATGCACTTGGGTGGGGACAGGTGCCAGAGAACCAGCTCTGTTGGCCTGGTTCCACTGAATGGTACCCCTAGGAGATCTTCTGCTGCTCCTGCTTGGCAGCTTTCTGGCTGCTGCATGCTGTTGAGACCTAGCAAGAGCGGTTAGAAATGAGAACTGAGCATGTTATCTTTGTATTTGGAACAGCATAATTTGAAAGCAGATTATGTTTCTCTTTGAAGGGTAAATGACCTAAAGTTTATTAAAAAAAGTTATCCCACAGTGGATTATCATGAAAAATGTTTAGCAATGCATTTTGTTTCACAGCGTGCAGTGGCACTGTGTGGCAATGTGGGACAGAACAAGAAGACTAATATTTTATTTATTTGAAACAACTGCATGGGGGAGAGGATAAGAAGCAAAAGGTGGTTATTAGCATTGACCTCTGGGGGTACTCACATGTTTTTCCTTCTCACCTCCCTTTTCCCAAGTGTGGTGATAGTTTGGTAGTCACAGCAGCTTGTAACCTCGATTACGAGTTTATATCCTCAGGATGGCAAATAGTACCTCAGTTAATAAAGGTTAAAGTGAATAAAAGGTGGAGGAAGAAGAGAAATGGATTCCTATAGAATAATATTAAAGAAAGTATGCCTACTGAATCATTTGCATACCACATGCGTTTCTTGTAGCTCTTCAATCCCCTGGATAAATAAATCACAGACCATTGCTGAGCAATAAAAGCATTGTGCTTTGTTTTACTGAAAAGTGTTCCTATATGTTTGATATTTGATAATATTGTTGTAAGCTCACTGTTGCACTTTAAATACCATGGGAAAAAGGGAAACTGATTTATACCTGATGAGAAAGTTTGATAGTTTTAGTTTTTTTGTCCGATAGATAGATGTCTGTTTTTCAGATAGAAGCCCAAATCTGTACGTGGGAATTTCAATGAGTGATAAGATATACTGCTTCATTCAAAGTAATATGTATGAATGCACATGCATTTTTAGATAGATTTTAGGCTACTGCTGCATCAGAGATGACATACAGTGTTTTGGTTTTTTTTCTTCTCACAAGACTAAAGGAATAATTCTTCTCATTCTTCTCTCAATTTCTTACTGAAATTCTGCTAACTGGATGTGGGGGATGGAAAGGGAGTGATGCCAAAACTTACCTTTCTTCATCATTAACCTTTGCTTTTTATTCCTTAGCAATTCTGTATATTTAGAATGTTAAATATGCAGCTCTAAAGTAAAAGAACAGCGTGATCACAGAGAATATCTGATTTATTTCAGTCCACAGTACTTCTACTAGACAGCCTTTCTGTGATAAGCACCAGCAGAGGTAGTAGTAGCATTCTGCCCTTCTTTGGAAGTCACCTATCATGCCATGCTTAGGTTATATTCGATCTTTATTGTGATCTCTTGTTATAACTGTAAAATGTGGAGTGGTGGTTTGTACTTGTGTTCTATTTTACTTCCTGTGGAGCTGTTGAATTTTTGTTTATTCTTGAGCCAAGACCATTAGGTCTGAAGTGGAAACTTAGACAGTTAATATGAGCCATTCTAAAATAGCATTGCAGTCACCTACTGACCCTTATGATCACTTTAAAAGATGTTTCAATAGGGGGAGGATTAGGAAATAGACTCTATTAACTTTTCTACTTAAAAATATTACATCTCATGTGGACATGAGTATAATGAGTATATTAAAGTTAATAGGCCCCAAGAGAGCAGAAAGATGAATCCCTTGGGAATATGTATCTTGATGTAGAAAAAAGAAGTTTGAAACTTTTCCCTGTGTCTCTGTGTTGTTTGGCTTGTGATGATCCACAGAAGACCTGTCATTCACAGTTGCTGGGGCCAGTACCGTGTAGCTTGTAAGCCAAGTGAGCTTACAGTAACTTCTGCTGACAGGAAACGTGAGACATACAGAGGAGATTGGGTGGTAGCTTAGAGTTAAGAACCTAGTACAAACCTTTTCAAAACAGTGATGTGTGAAGCATTAAGAGGCTTAAGAAAGTCAGAGAGGTTGAAGGGGGACACCTCTCAGAAAACTTGGAACTCCTTGCTATGAGAACAACTTTGAAATGCTGAACTAGCTTGGAACATGAGAGCTGCTTGAGCAGCAGAAAAAGTTCAGTGAAAGCATAATTTAGGTATGGAAATGAAGATAAGTAATTTGCATGGTTACAATAGGGCATATTATAACATTTGTCTTTACTACAAAATACTTTGATGAATCACACATGACTAGGAATGATTATACTACCATGAAGTATTGTGAGGATAAAAAGGATCTGTGAATCATAGTGCAGCTGGTAGTGTAGAGTTGCCTGGCTTCACAGTTCTGTTATTCAGGGTTGATGGCTAAGAAGAAATATCCTGAGTGCTGTTTTGTATGTACATTTGTTCTTTAGCAGCATTTGAAGTATTTAAATACATTTAATTATACATTCTGTTCTGTAAGTGATCTCACCAGTACAATGACACCTTGCAGTACCTACATGAGGAAGTCCGGAAAAGAACAAAACTGATTTCCCAGCAGAATCTATCTGCTCTGAAAGACACTTCCTCTCAAATGCAGACGTGATTTACTGAAGCTAGGATGTTTTCATTAAGTTGAGCTGTTGTTGTAATTACAATTACAATTTGAAGTGCTTTTCCATTTTTTTGAGTTCTGTCACCTGAACTTGGACAAGCTCTGCTCTAACATCCTCTTACCACAGATTTTAATGTCTTTTTATTTCTTTTTTGTAAGTGCTTTGTGGCTTCCAGTCACTTCAGACTCTCCATCTTTCAGGTCCGAGGAATTGTGTGTTTTTCATTCATCAGACTAAGTTCAAATAGTACTGCTGATTGCATTTTAGCATGGTGAATAAAGCTGAAGCTGCTACTGGACAGCCTTGTGTTGTTTCTCCCCCTCCCTTGCCTGCACACTTTGCTGTATGATTTCTGTCAGGTCTAGTGATCTGTGGTTGCACAGTAAGCCTGCCATTGTCCAATGGGAAACTAAAAAAAATTTAACGACCTTTTGACTGAACCATCTTGTCCCATATGTGGAAAGTCTATGGATCTAATTTGAGAGGAGAAGGAAATGCACAACTGTCCTTTTTAGTGATATGCTGTCATAAATGTGGAGGAAGAACAATATAAAACTCTATGAAGATATTTTGCCACTCTTGATGACTCGTGGAGGTGTCATTGAGAAATATGACTAACCATAACTCTCTAACTTTGTGAAGCATCCCTCTAACCATGAGTCTTTCCTGTCCAAGCTGCTGTCATTATTGCCGAGGTGGAGAAGTCAACGCTAATGCTTGGTATGTGTGAATTACAAGCAAGATTCTTCAGAAGGGTGAAATGTTACTATTTCTCTATCTGTACCTCACCTTCCTGATTATTAAGGACCTGTTATAATTTATTTTCTGGAGTCTAGCTGTGTTGGTCTCTATAGTTGAAGGAAAAAAGTCCTGTTATCCACAAGGATGAGGCACTGTTTAAAGGACCCACAGCCACAGCTGGTCTTTTGAGTCAGTTTACACTGAGATATCTTTTCTCCCAGTATTTATTAAAAAACACAATACACCTAAATTAAGAACAGACGCAGGGGGAAATATTTTCCTATGTCCTAATTGGAGACCAGTTTAGAGAAGACAATCAGCGGAGTATTACTCCTGAATTCTAGTTTGTCAGTGACCCTGACCTGGAGTTGTGTGTGGGCCACTGGCTTAATAGCTGCCAAAGGACCTGCTCTCTGTGAATGTACATTATCTGATTGGAAGCTGTTGCACTTCACACTCTGACAATCAGCGGCAACAAGATCTGTATTTTACTTACATGACTCATTTGCTTAAATGCATTTATTTCACATTTTCATTGTTTTCTCTCTCTTTTTTTCTGTGATGATCAGTGACTGTTCGCCATTTGCTGTGTACCAGTCCTGAGTCTATAGATAGTTTAGTTATAGATTTTGAGTCCTTTTTCAGAACTCAAAAGTACTTAATATCTCTTCTTCTTCTTATCACCTCCCATCTCTTCTTATTCTTATCACCTTTCTCTATGAATTTTAACTTCTACAGTTAAGAGAGAGGCGTGGTGCCACAACTGCCTACAATGCTCAAAATTTATATGCCTGAGTTTGTTCTGTGGCATAATAATTTTTTTTTCTTTCCTTAATCAGTTGTAACTTGGTGTTTGCCTGTTGAATATTTGTTGAGCACTGACCTGACATTTTCAGAGAGCTGGCCACAGTCATTCTCAAGAATTCTTCCCTGAGCTATAGCTAATGTAGACTACTAATGTGTGTGCATAATTAGAGTTACGTTTTTCTGTTTACATTTCTTCTCACTTACTGATGTAAATTTCTTCTGCTGTTTTACCAACCAGCCACTTGCTGTCATGAGAATCGCCTGCAGCATTTTTACATATGACTGTCCTGAATAATTCTGTACAGACGGAACAGTTTTCTGCTTATTTGGCCACATTGGTTCTGGACACGTTCCTTATTGCTTATCCCTGCTGATGTGGCAGGGTTCATGACACTCAGAAGAGTTCACGACTGACAAGAAGATGGCAGTTGCATGTTCTGTTTTGTGGCAGGGAACTTTTATGAAAGGTGATTAAAATGTCTTGCTGAAAAGGATGCTGATAGTGTGATAATACATACGGCTAATCAAGTGAATAGAGAATATAAAGGTTGTTGTTTTTAGAAGTCATGGGAAGTTATGGTTCAGGTCACTGCTATGTGAGAGGTCTGATAACATGAGCAGTTGGAGTTGTTGTGCTGAGATTGACCAACATCTTCAACTCTTCTGAGTGCATTTTAGACAGTGTATCTGTTCAGGAGTATTCTGAATCCTTCTCTAGGTTCTGTTAACTCTGTTGAACAGACTGCCATTGCCTGACAGCAGAGGTACAGATACCATCTTGTGTACAGACATGCACAGCACAGGGACCTTAGGGATCTGAAATGCAACTGAAGTGTCTGCTTTGTGAAGCATCAGCTATAGTGTTTCAGCTGTAATTCTATTACATTTGTTTTTTGAACAAATTTTCATTCCACTTTATTTCAAGAGGGATGTATTTTCTCTCATGACATTAAATACTTAGATTTTGTTTTAGTGAGAGACAGGGTTACAGCAATCCTGATTCACTACTAAGAAACCAATAATGGCAAGTTCAGCTGGTCAGTGGATAGTTGTCAGTTGTATGCATGTCAGTGGTGAGATGCTAACACATAAAGGGTAAGTACCATAAGGCTAGGAAAATTTTTTCTTTATATTGCCATTTTTCCTGATTTTATGGAATTCTAGTTATCTGAAAATATAACAAGTTGAATGCAAAAAAAAAAAAAAAGATAAATCATGGCTCTGGTTTGTGGAAGACTGATTTTCTTTAATTGACTTTCTTTTTATTAAATTTATTTTATTATTTGTTTAAATATCCAAGACTACAGTGACAGGAGTATAATTTCTGTTTTTAATGGGAAAGATATTAGAAATATGAGTGAAACATCATTCATTGTTTGAAAGTCTGTCTGTTCTAGAGAAGGACCACCAGTGAAGTATTTAACTGATCTTTATATACCTGGACAATGCCAAATATACAGCTTCTTTGGAAACCCCAAAATGGAGAAAGTTGGAACTTCTGTACCTGAACTTTTAGTCTGAAAGAGGTTGTCTGTAGTTTTGTACCATTTCTGCTCATCAGCATTCAGCAACACGGCAGGATGGAGGAAAAGTACAGAAGCATACAGAAAAGATAAAAGGAGACTGGGAGCAGAAAAGATAAATGACTTTGCCGTCAGTGCAGAATAATGAAAATCAAATCAGTGCTTGGCAATGCACAATTGCCCGGTATGGCTAACCCCAGACAGCGTTTTAAATAAAGTACATGCCTTTTGTATTTTATTCTTGTATTTATATAAGAAAAAAATTACTTTTTTATTAGTTGATTACAGGGGAAATAGATGTCCTGATTCTGTAAAATCCTAAGAATAAGTGTGACTTACATGTTCAGTGCGTCTTTAGTTACTGGCTTTGCCAGTAATGGAATTTTGTTGTTGCCAAGGTATAGCCTGTTTCAGCCACTCTTACGTTATTTGGGCAGAGTATAAAAAGGATTCTGCATATAGGATACATTAATCTTAAAAGTGTAAAGGAATTATTTGTTTGGTAATGCATACAAAAGATATCTAGGAATTCATGAGCTGCTAGGTTCTGTTTTAGTGTGCTCACCACTGCTCAAAATCCTTGCTGGTCTGGCAGGCACTGGCTGGATTGGATTGTCCAGTGTTGCTCCTGTCTATAGACTCTGTGTTGCTGAGCTGCCATCTTCCACCAGCTCTGTTCACACTGTTGATGATGGTGACTGGAGGTGACGATTCCCAGTGGGGCCAGCTAACCACGCCCCATGATTTTATACCTTTGTGTTGGTACTTTCTCTTGAATCCCTGACCTAATGATGATGTCTCAATAATCTTTAAGTCTGTAACTTTCTGTACTGACAACAGTCTGTAACTGTTATCTCCTTCCTTTCAACTCTCTTCCAGTAGTTATACAGCTAGGCAACACCAGAGATGGACCTGGGCATGCAGGCAGCTGAACCTCTGGGTGCAGAAAGCAGAGCTACCACTGAGGGTTATAGAGTGTGGTGGTGATATCTACATGACCAAGTTACACTGCAATTGAAAGTAGTATTAGTAGTAGTAAAAAAAATAATTTTTGCAAACTTACGAATTTCATTTTATCAAAAGAAATAATAAAAGTGCATTTTCTGTTTTATTTCCAAATAAAAGGTTTCAAGTTATTATGCATTAGCACGATGCTGTACTGTTTGTGGTAAACTCACAATGGAAACAGAATTCGTTTTGGAATATGCCTACACTGGAATCAAAACACAAAAAGAAATCCACAACAACTCTGAAAGACTTCTGCAAACTTGCATTTTGTTCCCGATTGGGTCTGACAATGTATTTTTAATGAAGTCTTGAACATCTGCAAACTGTTTGCAAGCTGGAATTTTCTTCTTGAAAATTCAGCTGACTGTGGAATCACAGACTCTGTAATCATGGATACTGTGTCTCCACAGTACCTATTTGCAGTATAGTAATATAATAATCATAATAATAGCAATAATGAAATCCCTTCCCTCCCAGTTAAAATTCAACATTCTGGATAGCATTTCATACTAGTATAATATGCTACTGGCTGTTTATGATGACTCAAAATTACTGCAAATGGCCTCTAAACACCTTGTACAGCTGAAAATACATTTGTTTTCTGGGTTGTTCTTCTCCAGCTTCTTCATTTCAGTAAATGAATCTTGGAATCCACAAGTGTGCAGGAAACTTCTGAACCAGAGCTCTTTTTCTTTTCAGATTAGAAAACAATATACAAACCTATTGGGAACTCTGGTTTTGTTTCCACAGAATGATCTTAATTTGTTGCTAACTCTTATCACAGGAGTTAAATGAGTCAGAAATGTTCACAGGGTGTTATTGTTTCATCTAGATATTTGTGTTGATATTGATTGCTGTAAATTTTAAGCCCTTGAATATGTTTGTAGGACTGCATTGCATTGTATAGCTAGGAAAGCTGCGGCTGTATAAACTAGCAGGGCTAGGTAACATATCCACTAAGGTCAGGTCTAGAAATACCACTAATTTAATTGGAGAGACTGTATAATTGTGATGATGCTGTGTAATGTGGGACTAAATGCACTGCAGATCAACTCTTAAAACATTGCAGCATTCAATGCAGACAACCCCTTAAATTTGTATTTGCTTTCTTACCTCAATTTTCTTCTGAAGGTGCAGGACCAAAATGGCAGGAAATGCAGTCACAATTTTTCCTTACTGTGCTTAATGGCTTTCTTATGTGAGGAGCCTTGTAAGTGTATCTATTTCCATAATTCCCAAGCCTTCAGTGACCTAGGATTTGGAGTTGGTTCCAAAATACCTGCAATTTCTTGAGTGTGATGAAGATGCTTTGGTTTCTATGAGCTCAGAGGCTACCACCTATTAAACTGTTTTTTTGTTTTGTTTTTGTTTTAACATTCATAGAGCTTTCAGGATGCCTGTTACTCCAAGAGTGTGAAAAGCCCTTAGCCATCTCAGCACAATGACAGTAAAAGTCAGCATTCAAACGTGTAATTTCTCAGAGTCTTGGGTGTGCTTTGCTGAATGTGCATCAGTGAAACTTGCGTCAGAGAAGATCATTGGAGTGGCCTTGGCTGCTGTTTAAGGGTCTGTGTTACAGTGTCTAGATACAGAAAATAATGGAGAAGAATGTGGAGAATGATGGCTATTCAGCTTTCTTACAGCTATTGCACAGCTCATACTTGACTCCATTCCTGTGTTGGTATTAAATGAATTAAGCTCGTGCTCTTTTTAGGGAGAGATGAGTAATTCTCAGTGCAGTACAGTGCAAATACAAGCATGAGGATCCCTTAATGGGATCTAGAATGGAAAGTGGGATAGCATTATCAGCAGAGCATCGTGTCCCAGGTCGTTTGCTGTGTTGCAAGTCAAGATTTATTAGCTCAGACACAGCTCTGCCTCTGCCATGCACGTGTCTCTGAGTGGTGCTGGATTGTAACGCACAGCGATGCTGGTGTGCCTGCCAGCTCCTCTATGCCATGCTCAGCTCTTGATTGGAGCTCTCCTCACAAACAAGGTCAGTGGAAGTTGCTGAAGTTGCTGTCGTCTCTGTGTGTCTCCTCCTTCAAAAGCTTACCATTTTAACAGCTCACCACCTACAGACCTGCAGTGATCTTGTGGTTAGAGTAGGTTTCTTTTTTTTGTAAGTGAATGAGACCCTTTCATTTTGTTAGGGGAAAAAAACAGAGGTGAAGTTTTCTAATAACTGTTCAACATAATCTGTGACTACTGACCTTTCTTATTTTTTTTCACGAGCAAGCTGGGCAATGGTAAAATGCAGTGAAAGTCAGGAGACCTGTGTGGATTTGTAAGTGTAATGCACAGAGGTGCATGGGCTGCATGCATTTGGGAGGCCCTGAAGTACAGCAGCTGAAGTTGGCTGTCTCATAGCCTTAATCCCTGGGGATGGGTTAATGAGATTGACTGGTCCTTGAACCAGGGAACATTTTAAGCTTTGGCCTTCCGTTTAAGAATGAGTCAGTCAGCACGGTGAGCATGCAATCCAGCAGCAATACTTCTCTCTGGGATTTCTTTCTTATTACCTCATCTATTTTTTTCCCGTTGCTCTACCTAATAGAAAATGTCAGCTTTGAACACTCTTATGGGACAAGTATAGTAGATATTTTAGAGGCAGTAGCCTCTACTTCAGAGCTTTAGGCAAAACTGGCCAGCAGAATGTTAGTCAATGATATTTATACAAATGTTTTTTGTAGAAGCTTCTGGTAGCAGTTTCCTTCACTTCATAGACTGATCTGAAGACCCTCAAATTTTTTTTAGTGTAATTTTCTCAGCCTAGCTCCTTTAGTCTGCTTTTGCTGCTAATAGTCTTTTAGCATCCGTGTGGCATTAGTGACAGTTTGCTTCTTACTGAAATCAAATTTTCAAGCTCAAGGGTTCCAGTGTTCACTGATACTTCATTGCTTATATTAAAAGTTACATGAACTGCGGGACAGATCTTGTCTTTCGTTGTCATGCCAACAACACTCCAACACCAGAAACTTTGGGGAAAAGGGTTACTTGATGTGCTGTTCTGATATGTTAAACTTAGAGGAACCTTCCTTGCAAGGTCCCATTTTATCCTTTCCAGTGCTTTTATCCTATGGAAGCTTCCAAAAAATTTAGTGTGTTTTGGTGTCTGCTTGCTAAAGTGCACAAATGCTGTTGCTGCCCATGCACTGTTGATACTGCCACAGTAATTGTTCTTAATGATTGTTAATCTGCAGATCCTCCAGTTGCAGGCACAGTTTGTGCTGTGGGTAGAGGTAACAATGAGCAAATAAAGACTGCCATTTAAAGGTTTACTTTGCACTGTGCAGTTAGGGTATGTCTCATGAGAGGGAATGCTATCTTAGACTCAAAGAAAGTGTTAAAAAGAGAGAGACTAATGAAGCTGTTATATTGATGTGAATGTCAGCTGGAAGCTAAGCAAGGGAATAGCTTTCTTCATCAGCTTGAAAAAAGAGAAGGAAGGACTGTTCAAACAACAGTGATCTTATCCACTGTCAGCAAAGAAACATATTTGTGCAGTCCATTTTATTATGCTAGGAACTGCAGTAATGATGGTGATAAAAATGTTTTTGTATTCCTCTTTCCCTAATTGACATGCTATTTAAGACTTAAACCTTTAGTGCAAGTTCAGTTTTGCCTGCGATATGATCACTGTGCTTGATACCAGGTGTCAGAAGATTTTCTTTCCATCTTCCCGTAATCCATTGGACCATGTTGTTGGTTTGTGCTAGTTAGCTTCCTGGGAAAGGAATTGCCTTGACTTTTTTGTAGGAAAAGGTTTCTTCTTATAATTGATCCTGTCTTAAACACTCTATTTTAATCTAATGCCAACCAGCACATTGATATGAATCAAGAGGTCATCTCTCAGCAGATTGTTTTGTTTTAGGAAACTTGTATGATAGTGGTCCAGACCTAGTTTAACCTCAGCTGCTTAGCTGACTGGATGGCTGTTTGGATGTAAACCAGATGTGGTGTTTGAGCTGTGACTGATGAGAAAGCATTAGCAAATTGACCTTTTCCATAGGCATGCAGAGGACATTGCTGATTAACTCACATCTTCCTGATAGGAAATATGTCCTGAGTAGTGCAAGTTTTAAGGTGAGGAAAGTAATTTGAATGATAAAATGTGCAAAAATATTTTTCATAGTCATCTGAGCATTTCATATATTAGAAGGGATTTGATTAATAACCCTGCAGTTAAATATTTTATTGTATTTTAATTTAAACAATTCACAGGTTACATTTATGTGTATTTTGTAGACTAAAACCAGCATACTTCAGAGTCATCACATTTACTTGCTTAAGTTTGTACGTGTCAAAGTACTTAAATTTTTCAGCTTCCTCTGTCTTAAGGTGCAAAACCATCAGTTTGGTACTTATCTGTGTCTCACTTCGTTTTCTGGTTGTGGCCTTGATCTTTCTCAGATGGGAGTCCTGACACAGGAATGATGTACTAATTGATTCAGCCCTCTATTTTGTTTTCTCTATTTATAATTGTAATGTTCCTTTGAAGTTTTTTTCCTCTTTTATTTTCATGTTTTACGCTGAGATTGGTGTTCTCAGGAGGGGGCTGAAATCCTTCCAGTTGGAGATGGTAATGATAGATAACTACCTCTCTCTTAACTTGCTCATGGTTTTATCAGAAGCTAGTTGAGCAAAAGTGTTTGAATATTATTAGTGCATTTAGCTTTTTTTTTTAATTTATTTTTATATTGTTATGTCAGTTTGGAGATTAAAAAAAAAAGATTTGAAACATTAGTTGAGAGTAAGAACCAGAGCTCTTAATGAAGCTTTTTAGTGGATTTTTGTGTGTGTTCATACAAAAAATTTGATTTCTTGATTCCCTATATCATGGTTTATGTTTTCACTGGCCTAACTGCATGTCTCTGCTCCTTTTAGCCTGAAGGAGCTCTCACTGTTAATATGGTTGTTGCTCTTATTGGTGTAACCTGTTTTTGGTTGTGTTATGGCTTTTGTACCAGTCAGAGCACAAAATTTCCCATGTACCTATTTTTCTCCCTCCTACGGGCAAGGTACAATTTTTTCACAAAAAAAATTCCAGCTGGATCCAACACAGTGCAGACTTGTCTGTTAAGTTCTGTGTTTCCTCAATGTCAAGAAGTTCTAAAGGATACTTTTAAATTTACCAGTTTATAGCTTTAATCTGATTACCTTGCTAACAGTTTTTCTATTAGGTTTACATGTGGCTCACAAGATACTTTGCTACGGTCCTCTTGCTTATTGCAGCTGTTATGAAGTGATGTATTGAGTAAATGCTCTTGAGTTCTCAGGTGAGCTGCACTTTTGCTTTGCTTTTCTTGCCATTGTATTTTGTCAGTGGTTCCTTTTATTTACCACAGCTTATTTTTTTCCTAATACAGATCAAGATTACTGCAAACATATGATGAGTAGAGTGAAATGTATATTTACCAGGCTTGGGTTTCCACTTTGGTTGGGCAGAATTTATGTGAAACAGGAGAGTACTTACATGCCCCTGCATTTCATCTTTTGTTTGTCATATACAGCCTGTCTCTATCTCCTCCCAGCTTTTTTTTGTTATGCTCTGGACAAGTACCTCACTTTACTCAGCTTTTTTGTAAGGGGACCACTGTGTTGACGTCTCTAAAAGTAATTACTTTTAAGTGAGTAATAAAGTAACCTTTGTCTTTAAACAAACCTAAATAAATCTCAGCATGGTAGCCACTTGACAAAAGGTGTTGTGGTAGTGGGATGGTTACTCTTAGAGAGGAGTTAATGTGGGGAACTTCAGTGTTCAGAATGCTTCTAAGTTAAGCAATTTTAGGGATACAGGTCTACAGTTTGGAATAAAGTTTAAGTTTGGTTTTTGAAAAGCATATTGTGACTGAGGAACCTAAAAACAGGCTTTAAAATTTTTTAAATTTGTGATGGAAAAGGTAATGTTTTTTTAAAAAATGTATTTTGGAAATAGTATTTTGTTGATTTGTAATGAAAAGATGATTCATCGGTTTGGGGAAGTGATATTCAAATTCTTTTTCTGGCTCTTTTTTAGACTTTCTTCATGATATTAGGCTCATGTTTCTGTAACTTCCATTTAGAAAATGAAGATGATGACAGTTCATTTTCCCCATGTTTTGCCTGTTACTCTTTAGGCAGAAAGACTGACAATAACAAATAATCTCTTACTTCTATTTATGTAGTTGACTAAGCACAGGGGGATTCTGCTGTCATATTGACAGTCTCTAGGCAATGCCAAAATATAAATAAGCAGTTATGGTGTTTTCATATTATCATTTCAAATGGAATTACTCTAACGTGACATCTGTGTGCTTGTGACAAAGCAGTCTCTAGTCAGGTGAAACTGGGCATGCTATAGGGCTGCTGAACATTGTTGGCCACTTGTTGGCATTTCCTTTAAACTTGTGTACTTCTTAAACTCTTCTTTTTTTAACCATGAGTAGGTGAAATATTATTTATGAACAATGTGTGATGTGAATGCTTTGGCTATAAAATAGGGAATAAATACTTGAAATAAGAGAATTAAATCCAATCGTAAGCCAACCAAAGGAAATCAAAATTGGTGTTAACCGTTGGAATACATCTACTGCAGATACTCTTTTCTGGAGGAAGAAGCCATTCTCAAATCACCTTACCACTGAGGTTGTGATACAGAACTTCTGTGTGTAATAGGTAAAAAATGTAAATCTTTGTGCTGTGTTACTTGAAGCTTTGTTGATTTTTCACCACCTACAAAGGACTGGAAGGAGGTTTAACCACTGTGAATCTCAACAATTTAGACACTGAATTCCCCACAAGAGCACTTCGGAAGAACTTAAACCTTGCTTCTAGGTTGAAGTTCTGTAATAACTCCAATTTATCTGTAACCAGTCTGTCATGGTCATCTCTCCACAAATGTTTTCTCATGCTGTTTGTAGCACTGAACTCATGGTGGCCAGGTGAGGAAGCTCGGCTACCTGGACACTACCCACCTGGCCTAGTTAGCTGACTCATCTGACCGGCAGGTTGCTGTGAGAGGAGATGAACTCCAGTACTGATGTAATAGAAGAGTTGAGCCCAAATGACTGAGTATGTAGTGGTGAGATTGTGGCAGTCTTAGTTGGCTGGAATGGCTATGAAATGGTGTCTGTAATTACATTTGTTCTACATTAGTTGTTAACATGTTCACTTTCCTTCCCTGAGCCATTTCAACAAGATGATAGAGATTCTAAGTGCTCTAAATTAATCTTAATGGCACTGTGGTCTGTGACATAGCCAGTATTTTATTGTGTGCCAGCTGAGCACTGGTTGGATTTATATGTGAGTGCAGATCATTAACTTTCCAAAGTATTTTATGATCTCAAGTTAGAAATTGCAGCATGACTGCATGACAGTTTTGCCTCCTGATAGAATATATTGTTGCACCTTTGGCTGGAGTAGTTGCATTTGTTTTGGTTCAGATGAGGAATTGATGAGCCAACTCATGCTTGTCCCACGCGGTCGTGTTTATTCAGAAGGGGGCTGCATAAAACTATTCCCCGTTTCACAACTCTGAAAATACCTGGCAATCTTTTTGCTTAATACTCCTCATTTGCCCACTGTCATCTGGAACTCTAGAAGTTTCTCTCATTTCTTTCTTCTTCAGGGTCATGCTACAAGTTTTCATCCAGGAATATAAATAATTGTTTAAAGCCTCTTTCCCTTGCCCTGCAACAATGTTCAGGCTCCCCAGTGCTTGCATGTAGTTTCCTGAGACATCTCTCTACCACTGTAACTCCCTCAGTGACCATTTCTTTTATATACACTTTATTTTTAGTGATGGCTTCTCTTGTTTTAACTGGTCTGTTAAATGAGTCTCAAATGAGGATGCCAAGATGATGTTTGCTTACTATAAAAAAGAGTTCCATCCAATCTCTAGGAAAGGTGTTTCCTAAGAAAGTATCAGGTCATTGAATGCTCATTGGTTTCAGCTAACTCTAAGAAAAAACTTCAGATTGTTAAACAATGTTTTTTTAAAAATTTATATTAAAAAAAGGCTCAGTGTAGTGCTGTGTGTGACCGCTCAGTTTGGAGTAAAATAATCTTTTAAAGGTGAGCTGTTCCGTCGGTATTCAGTAAGCACATTTCATTATCCTGCAGTCTTTTTTGAGTGTTGCCGATGATGAATAATGAATAGGAGATTGAAACAAGGCATTCTTCTGTAATTTCTTCCCATTATCACATCTGACTATGTTCACTACAGCAGAATTGATATTTCAATACAGCTACCTCTGTCTCTCTCTCCTTTACTTATCAATGTTTTAAAATTTATTACATTTGCACCATGCAGAACTTGTGGAGATATGTGCACATGTGAAGCAATTCATACACATTCTTAGTGGAACCTGGCCTGTAGCTTGTTTATGTGTATAGTGAACGGTTATTTTGAATTTATCACATTTAAAAACCCATTTGAGATGCAATACCTTTGTTGTAGAAGTGATCCAGGGAGATCACAGTCGAGGCTGTTGGATCCAGACATATGTCTATGATATTAAATGTGTGATGTGACCATATCTTTATCTCTGTAACAGTAGTAAAAGTGCCTAAAATAGTCACTGAGCAAAATAATGATAAAAGATTTCAGATCATCAAGTAAATGGAAGCATTTAAGTACAGAGGCAATGCATGTGTTTTTTAGCTGAGAGTGTCGCTGCTGAAGTCGCTGCAGATGAAATAAAGAGGAAACAACTATTTAGTTCCCCTTTATAAAATTTGTGAGTGCTTCTCTGCTGAAATGTTAGGGCCTTCTGTAACTGTAACATGTAAAGGTATGTTTGAGGTTAAACCTGTATTTAAAATTAAACTAATGCATAAGCCCTTTCTGAACTGAGATTTTAAAATCATTTTAAGATCCCAGATGTACCAGTGCTGGGCTGAGCCTATGGGTGTAGCCACACAGAGGACTGGAGCTTGTCTGAAGAGGCCTCCCAAGAACAGTGCTTTATGTGGAGTCTGCTGGCTTTGAGGAAGGGTTTAAAGATTAGACATTATTCCCAGGATGGCTTTGCTGACACCAGTTGATGAGCAGAAACATCTGTTTCATAATGAGAAAGCACTTCAAGCTGCTTTAAAACACCTGACAAAGTTACTTTTAATTCTGTGTGAAGTAGGTGGGAGGGATAACTATCCTTAATTGTGAAGTGATTCCTGTGTTGATACAAGGTTACCTAAGCCATGCTTGCCTGAGCAAACAAGATTTGTGGTTGTCACCGGATTTGTGCTCGATTTCCATGCCCTCATTTACTCTGTTCAGACTTAAGTACATGTAGCGAAATGGATCAAAGGCAGGAGAAAGGAGAAGGGGACATCTAGACATTAGCAAAACGGATATATGCCAGCCTTGGAACATTCACCACGTTTGCTTGGAGAGATGCTGTAATAGCAGGAAGCTAAATGAGAGCAAGGCTCAAGTCCCTTTTGGTTCCACACACCTATGTGCTGTGACAGCATTCAGGGATGGAAAAAGGCTCTCCATGCATGTGGGTTAGGATTATGTATGCCTCTTCTCCCACTGTCAGCCTCAAAGCTGACCTTGTTGTACCTGATTCTATGACAGAGATACAGCAATGGTTACCACCTGTGTAAATCCTGCATCAGGCAATTTTCAAGATACATAGAGCTATTTTCTTTACAGCACATGAGATAGAAATGTGAGATCCAGTCCTGCTTTTCATGATCTGAATTATCAGTGGCCATGACCAAAGCACAGCCCTTTATTTAAAGAACTATTTTTGTTTCTTTTTTTCTTGCCATGCAAATGGCTAACAAGGACTGCTCAAGCGGTGATCTAAAAACATGGACTGTACACATGGCAGATGCTGTTGGTGAAGGTTGCCTTGGTACAAGTGTCCTTAGCCCGGAGGCTGTACCAGTCATGTCTCTGGAATATTGGAGAGCCCCTGTAGTTAACAGGAGTCATTCAGCTGAAGTCAGTGGATGTTGTTTTAGGCTTTAGAGCCTGATGATCCATCTGCTTTCACAAGCCTTTCCTTGCTAAAATAGAGGTCCACTTTATTTCCTTGGAGCAGGACTTTTCATCCAGTGAGGTATGATTCCCCCCAGGGCGTAGGGGAAGACAGCGATGGCAATTGAAGTGGTCTTAAGACATGGAAAAGATGGCTAAACATTTAAAGAAAAGATGCCTTGCAGAACGAATGCAGACTATTATAGAGGGTTATTGTGATCAGTAAACTTTATTATAACAATAAAGAAAAGAATACAAATGTCTTGATATGTAGCAAGATGATGCTTCCCTGAAAACATACCACCACTTCAAGAACGAAAGTTGCAAATGGGCTGCACACATGAAATAGAAGATGACATAGAGAGTAATGTCTTCAAAAGCAGGCTTCCAATGTAGAAGTGCATATTTAATTCTAAAGTAAGAGGTGGGCTCTGGTGTATTGCATGCTTCAGGCATGCAAACTTTTTACTGTAACATCCTGATTTCTGCCTGGTTGTCAAGTTCCTTAATTCCCTGGGAAAGCAGGTTGGCAGGCTTGTGGCAAAGGTTTTCAGAATCTTCTAGGGCCAGAGGAAGAACATTGTGTAGTTCTTTCTGATCTTCCTTTATCTTTAGTGAATTCCTGTAGGGGAGAAGGTTGGACCACCGTCTTTTTTGCAATTAGACACGTGTAAATAATGAAATTTTTCCTTTTTATTGCTATGATCAGAATGCTGAATGAATTCCATATTCTTCCCACCTGCAGAACTGTACAAACCCTTTGGTTTGACCCAAAGTATTTCACGTAATGTGAAAAGATTACTGCCGGTTTTTCCTTACCATTTTCCATCTATTTAGTCCTCCTCTCCTTTTCACTTACATTTTAATGCAAAAACAGAAAAAAAAAAAAGAAAAAAAAAAGAGAAAGAGAAAAGTAGTGATTTTAAAATTTCAGAACAGAACTGTCCTACTTCTTTTGAGTCTGTTACTGTTTTTTATGTGGTGAAGTGATCACTAGTCTTTGGTAGAGTGGAAACAATTTTGCTGAACATCTTATTCTCTAGAAATTAAGGTGTGTGTTGCTGTCTAGAGTTGTCAGAATTTACCCATTGTTCCTTGTACATAGTTACTAATTCACATTTTTTTTAAGCGCTCTGAAGTAGTAAGACAAAAAAAAGCTCTCTTTTCAAGTGCTAGCTTTCTTTTTGATGGATAATATTTACCTGCTATAGATAGGAAGATTTTCTCATGCTCTATAGTTAATAACCTGACTTCAGTTAGATGAGATTTGTTTTAAGTATGTTGCACATTTCTTAGCATGTATCACGACTCTCTATGGGAAACAGTTCTTACTTTACAACCATATTTAATCTGTTTTGGCAATCTGGTATTACAAATATTTTTAAAATTTCTTTGACTTATTTTTATGTAGCAAATGCTGAAATACTAAGACAGACGAGAGAAAATATTGCAATATTTACAAATTGTTTGTAAAAACACGCTATTTTATACTGCAAATACTTTTGATTAATTTTAGAGGAATAGACTGTTGATCACTTATAACAAATGCATAGAATTTACCATACAAGTTTCAGGGATATTTTAGTATTTTTTTCTGATAATGCTGCCAAAATAATTCTAAGGACTTGAGTAAAGTTTTTAAAAAATAATCCTTCATCCTTCTTTTTTTTTGAAATATTATCTGAGTGTGTCTGAGTATTGAGTTTATTTAAAGTTCTTATGAAACTACGCAGAGCCTCTGGAGGGCAAACAAGATGAAACAACTCACGTTTTTGCCCACTTTAGAAAAGAATGAGAAAATATGTGTTGCATAGATTTTATTTAGAATGTCTAATAACTTTCAGCATTATTAGCAAGTATCTTATAAAGAGGAGGCCTGTGTTGTAGGGCTGCAGGCACAAACCTGGTTGCTCAAACTTGTGATAGGAAGGAGACAGTTTGGTTCCATTTGAGGGAGAAATGAGAGGGTTTTGTAGTCAGAACTCCTGTTGAAAAATTGGTAGTGGTTGCAAATGTAGATGTAAAGGAGCTAAGAAAACCCCCCAGAATTTAGGTTAACTGTGTGAACTTTGTTATATCCATAGGTATTATTACAGTATCATTATGAATATGATTCCTCACAACATATTTTTTACTGAGGTACACAGGGAACTATACTGCATCAGAACACCAGCATCATGCTGTTAATATACCAGTTGTTCAAACAGAACCTACCTCATTAATTCCCAGATGTGGAAGGTGCTTGGTGCAGGTTGTTAACTGGTCACAAGGATGAATGTCTGCTTTGAATTCTCTCCCTGCCTCTGCCACCAGAGTTGCTGTGGGATGCCAAGTAAATCACATAAACTGATAGAGTCTCATTTAGTCCTTGATCATGTATTACTGATTACGTGAATGCCCAAACTAAGGCACCTGTGGCCTAAACTTCTATTAAGTGTTCACCACTGCAGTAAGATATAATGGGAACAGTGCTTTAAGTATGTGTAATAAAACTGTTAAATAGACTTGACATTGAGAGGTGTCAAAATAGGTACCTAAAATTACTCTTAGTCTCTCTTTGGTCTCCACTTTCTTTCATGAAAATAATAGTCTAACCTAATCTTGCAAAGATTATGAAGAAGAACATTAATAATATTTGCAGGGCAGTAGGTGCCATTGCAGTGAGTGATGAATTGTGCACTTACGCTAGAAACCTGTTTGTCTTTTGTAAGAGAACATGTACTGCTTTTAGTTATATATTTAGGCCTGACCCTTCAGAAAACTTTAACTTTTCTCTTATTTAAATTACTGTAAAATCAAATTCTTAGTACAGTGGTCAAACATCCTGTGGGAAAGTATATAATAATTGGGCATTATTGTTAAGTCCAATGCAATTTTAAAGTAACACTACCTACCTTCCTTTGAAATGAAAGTAGTAAACAAACTGTTCTAAACAAATTTCAAGTCTTAGTTGTCATTCTGTTTTATTTATTTAAGTTCCTCTTTGGAGCAGAATATAAAAACTTTATTACTTTTGACTGGGAATCTTCTTATAAACTAAGGAAATAATATAGTCCCCATTTGATGGATTCGGAAGTAAGATATGGTCTAAATAAGCCCATACACATTAAAAAAAATCAGTAAACATCAGTGTGTGAAAGTTAGGGGCTTCAGTTTCAAACTTACAGGTGCCAGCCTTTAGACTGAACTCCTGGACCAAGCTCTTTATGTTGTGAATGGCACCTCAGAATGTGTCATCAAAGCAGCTAGCCAGGTAGGCAGAGTGTCACAGACTGTCCCCTGCTAACCAAGAGGGAATTTCTGAGGCCGGGGTAGGTGTGTAGTGGTGTGTCTAAGGTTCTCCATATATTTCATGCTCAGTGGTGAAAGGCTGAAGCAAGACCAAGTGATTTGAAGATGGTTGACTGCTTTGACAATACCTGTTGCCTCAAAGCCTCTGAGAGACCTGGCCAAAGGTGTGGGTAGTTTCTGTGTTCCAGCTTAGGTGTGACCTTGGTGTGAGCCATGGAGGCCTGGCAGTCCAGAGCTGTTCTGGGCAGGCAGAGAGGTTCACAGGGAAACTTTACAGGCAAAATAAAACTACATTCAGTGTTAGGCAGGAGACAAAAGAGAGTTTGCAGCATTGCAGCTTTCGTACCTTGGCTCCATCTCAGGCACCATCAAGTGCCTTTTCTGTATTTGCCAGGAGACATTTGTTGTGGTGCAATAAGTTGAACCTTGATTTTTCTTCTATCTGCCTATTAGTTTCTTCCCTTCTGTTGTCCTCTTTCTTATTATGGACAGATTTGGCCACTGTCAAATTGAATGATATTTGCATACTTGGTTGACTGACTTTTTTTCCCCTAATTTGCTGATACAGTCAACTGTGCCAGTAAGCAATTATGCAAAATTGTGTATAAAGGTTTAATGATACAAAACAGTGTTCATCACAAATCTAATAGTGGTTTTTAACACCCTTCCATAAACTCTGTGGTTAATACCTATTTTGTTAAAACCTGTATTTAGTTTAGTAAATATGAGAACATTTAATGTACATGTCACTGTTAACTTTGAAAGGAATCAATAAATAAAAATAGTGATTTGGAGGAGTTCAGGTAATTATCTGTGTGCTTTCAGGTAGTGATTATAAGAAGTCTGCTTTATTACATATCAGGTTACGCTGTTACCTGTTCTACATTATGAATGATAACTATGTATGGTTGATTGTGCACTGAGTCTAGTACAACACAAAGATTAAATACAAAGATGGATGTTGTAACAAGGCAAATAATGTCTTTCCGTACTGAAACACAAAAGACAGTGAGTTAAAAGAGAATTGACAGGTACACTGTACTTAGGCTTGATGTCTGGTTTCCACTTGGATAACTGAACTGGTTCAGGAAAAGAGCAGTAAAGCAATGCTTGGTAATACTTTCATTGAAGCAAAAAATCCCATTTTGCTTTTTTTAATCCAGAATAGAACATTTGGAAACATTCCAAAGCTGATATTTCTCCTGATTCATGTTTGCATTGATATTTTCTGATTTCTGCACTATTGCTTTCCTCAGAACCCTGGCTGGGATTTAATCCCACCACAGAAAGTACTGTCGAGTCAGATATTATTATTAGGATTGACATTTTGTAGAGTCTCATTTACATCAGGTCATTAGGTACTGCAGGGAGAGACCTTCTGCCACAGTCACTAGGGACAAAGCACAGCTACTTCCATCACGCAGGGTATGAGGAGGGAGAACGAAAAGTGGCTCTCCTTTCTATGCCCTTCTTGATTAGCAGTTCTAGGCTCTGTCATCTTTGCATGAAGGAAGCACTACAGACTGTAAGGACAGGGAAGAGGTAATAACCTGGCACTGCTTTCTGCTACCTCCCTAATCAGGGTCACACTTGGATGCTGAATTATGTAGGTGAGTTCTGTTCACTTGGTTCACTCTGGATATTGAAATGTGTGAGCTGTGTTATACTGAACAGAGAAGTCTGTGGCTTATATAAACAGCTTTAATTTACTGCTTTCTGAAAACAGAGGCCTGAAGCAGTCATGGAGGTTTCAGGAATGTTAATTGTTTGTGTACATGAATGAGCTCAGAAATGGTCATTTTTGCAGTCTTCCCATAGCTCATCGAGAGTAATGGTGTCACTGCTGGAGAAAAGAAAAGAGAAGGATTTTTTTTTTCTTCACAGTCTACTAATATTTTCAGGGCTTGATATAATGTGCCTTTAACAAACCATGAACTTCTCTCCTACTGAGTCACTGCATCCTGCCTACATTCAGTGTAGGCAGAGAGCCATTATACTAATCCACTCTTCCGTCATATCTCTAGCAAACACATGTATTTTCTTCCAATATTTATTTTGATACAAGGAGTGCAAGTTTTTTATTCGGCAACACAAATAGGTAGGAGATTGTGACTTCTGAACTTTGTAACCTTAATTGTGGTAGTTCTGGTTTTCAGTTATGATATGATTTGACAAATGTATGACAATCATGTTTGGCTTTAGGGGGACAATCCTGCCACCTCATAGGAACTTTAGAGTAATTCATTCACCTCTGCAGGTAGGATAGGTTTAAAAGGCAGATGCTGAAATTGGACTTTTGGTTTGTTTTTTCACAGGTACGGTTATATGCAAGGCCTGATGCAATCCGAAGAGGATCAGGGGACTACGCTCTAAATATTACAAGGCGACTCATTGAGTTTTATGAAGATTATTTTAAAGTGCCCTATTCTCTGCCAAAATTAGGTAAGATTTCCCAAAGAAGGTGAAGTTAACCCAGAAATAAGAAATTAAGTCAACTGTTTTAAAGGAATGTAATGGGTTGGATTTCAAGTTAAATGTTTGGGTTAATTTAGGAGGATCAGTAAGTAAGAAGTTTTTCCTTGCGGAGGAGGGGAAGCCAAACTATGCCTTCTCCAACCTGGAACTGAAAAGAGCAGGAAGGAGTCAGTATTTACATTTGTTAGACAATGGGTAGAGAACCTGAGATGCTTCACTGATAAGTGGGATGGATTTTTTGGATTTTTCTTTTTTTTTTTTTTTTTTTTTTTTTTTATATTGTCTGTTTTGGTCCTTACTCTTATGAGATAGCCACTGGAAGGTGCATGTTCTGTAATACTTGTACCTTGATGCCTCAGCCTTAAATGGGGAACAGAAGTGAAAATATTTGTGGAAACTGGCAACCTCTAGCAGTGCAAGACTGTGGGCTTGTTTTTTCTTTTTTTTTTTTTTTTTTTTTTTTTTTGACTCATATGGCTTATTAATGAGGATTAATAGAAAAGCTTGTTTCTTGATGTTTGTTGAAAAAATTGCTGTAAATTTGTTTTACTGTGACCTAAATGTAAACCTCATAAATTTCTATTATTTTTAAAAATAATTTCTTCTCATCCTCCGTTTCACCACAATCAGTCGTTCTTCTACACATTTAAATACTTTGCATGCTATTATTACTCCCTCCCTCCTTTGGAGCGTGTTTGTTAAAGATTCAGAAAAGCCTATTGCTCAGCAGCAGGAAGGGGGCATGTATTTGATCAGAAGTGTTAGAGTTGGAACCACAGGTGATCCTCCCAGGAAGTCAGGGTTTATTTCATTAAATCCCTTGCCTGCTGAGTAGGTTTATTGGACTTACAGCTAATGGTGTAGGAGATAGATAATGTAATTGATGTTTCTAGATGAGGGCATTGCATTAATTTTTTTGTAAGTATGTTAAGGCATTTATTTCTTGGTGTCTTTTAATAACAAGTTACAGGCAGCGTTGTCCTAAAGACATATGCAGATGGGTGAACCAAGCATATGGCATATTTAAGTATACATAAATTTTCTGTGTATACTTTCATGTATGTCTTCAAGCGTGTTAATGTTTTGTAAAGGAGGTTCTAGGCTTACAGGGGCCAAAAATTTAGAGGGAGAAAAAAATAATCAAGAACTTTTTGAATAGAAAAGATGAACATTGAACAGTTTTGGTTTGAAAGGGATCTTAAAGATCACCTAAACATCCAAACATCATTACTTCAGGTAGTTTATTGAGGATGCCAGCTGGCAGCAGTGGTAGTACCTCTATCTGCTTCAGAGTATCTTTCAAAATTGTAACATATGGTCTTTAAACCCAACAGGCTAAATCCATTGTCATTGTGCTGTGGCATATCTTTTAAAAATATCTCATTGTAAGTTAGGACCTTTTTGGAACAGAACGTGAGGAATAGTCACAAGTAAAACTGTATTTTTTCATCAAATATTTGCAGTAAAATTGTTAATAGGAAATACTGCATATAGACTTTAGCCATAGAAGTGATACTATGAAAATAATTACTATAGAGAATATTTTTTTTATAATATAGTAAAGTTGAATTTATTTAACATATATAGAAAGAAAAATTTCTAAACTCAGTGGTGTAAATATTTTTAAAAATTCTATTTGCATATTAATACAGGTATATTTATTCTAGTTCATCAGAACACTGATTGCTATGTTTAAGCATGTGATGCTGTCTTTAACCTGAAAGAACACTGAATTTTTATTTTTGTTTTAAACTTGAAAAAAAAATCAAAAGTTATAATGTTATGGACTGATATTATGTTATATAACGTTATAACTAATGTCTGATGGGTGAATAGAAGGACTAAAAATGGTAATACTGTAATCTGTCTGTGATAGGGATTTCGCAGTAGTATTGAAGAATTTCTCAAAAGACAAAAGAGCATTAGCGACAGTAATGGAAAAAGCATGTGTGTCAGGTAGATGTGTTGATACTGAAAATGCATCCTGGATCTCCAGAAGCTTAGGACTGATTTACTGCTGTCAGCACTGCAAAGGATTGAGTATTTTATTAAGGTTTTAAGAAAAATGAGCATGTTTTCTTTGACGGGGAATTTCAGAAGTTTTTAATTTCAGTTCTATATGTGAAAGTGGGTGTAAAAAATGAAGAATGTACTTCAGAAAGCTTTTTAATGTCAACAGTTTTATAGAAAATGTTCCGTTTCAAACGTAGTTTAAAAAAAAAAAAAATGTTTCATGTACTCTGCACTTCTAACAAAAAGAAACTTAAACGAATGTAAGTGTTTTGGTTGAAAGCACAATTTATATTTGCAAAATAATTTTGTTGAAATACTGACCAGTTGACTGTGGAGGTGCTGTACCTTTTTAGTCTCAGTGGTGTCTCTGGGGCTGTGTGTGTTAGAGTTGGAACTACAGGTGATTCTCCCTGGACAAGGGACCTGCCACCCTTGGCAGAGCGTTTCGTCATCTATGTGGTCATCTGTTTGAACTCTCTGTATGGTAGGAGTATCTGAGGACATTTAGGCTCTTTAGGTGTGTTGCTGTATCAGGAAGCTCTCTGTTCATTTGTTCACTTCTGAGTCATTGAGGTCCATTTCCAAGGCATTTGAAACTAGTGCTCCTTACTTGAGTTTGATACATCAGCCAGTGTTCTCTACAGGAGCCAATTCCTCCTGTTGCTCTTGACTACCTGGCTGGTGGTGGCCAGGCTTTCTTGCTGTGCTTGCATGCAATCAAATGGCTGTGGCTAAGATTTTTTTACATCTTACATGGTCTGCACTGCCTTCTGAATGCACTGCCTTCTGAATGCACTGCAGAAGTAGATTTGTTTTCCAATTGATATGAATTTTGGTAATGAATGTGAATTGGGAATTTCTCTAACTGGAATTAACAATTTCCACAGTTGAAAGACCCCACTTAACATGTGGGTCTCTGCTTTTTTTTTTTGTACATCATACTCTGAACTGGAAGGTGCTTGTGTAAGATTTCAAACCAATAATTTTAATATTAATTTCATTTATGAAAAATAAATAATGTCTTTTAAACAAACCCTAGTTTTTTCCAAGACTATAATGCTATCATTGTAAGCATTAGTTAAAGTGATGGGTAGATAAACTACTGAATTCTGTTTAATCTAAAAAGATATGTAGACAGGTTTTTAATTATATTCCTATGGCTAGTGAATACAAAATATTTCTGTATTTATATCACATAGTTATTTTTAGTCCTGTTTGCACTGCACAAAAAAGTGCTTTGTATGCATAGAGCTTTTTCTTATGAGGGTCTTTGAGACTGGAAAGGTCTTGAATTTTTTCCCCCTGGAGCTCTGACCAGTTGCTGTTTTGAAGTGCACAGAGCTTAGAAATTTAAGAAGGAAAAAAAAAATCAAACAGAAAAACCACCTTAAAAGAGAGGCTTCAAAGGTCAGAGTTAAAAGTCACGCTATGGGGAATGAAAAGGTAATCAAGCCCTCTTGCCATGTGGACAGCTGTGATTCTTTGTGAATGGTTTGAGGTGGAGTTGGCTTTTCCAACCAAGACTCCACTGCATGTGGGGTCGCATGAGAGTGAAGTAGTGACAGTGCTCCCTCACCCTGCTGGTCACACTGCTTTTGATACAGCTCAGACTGGCTCATGTCCTGCCTCTCCTCCACCAACACCCCTAAGTGAAATATATTTTCAGACTTCTTAAAGTCCTTTTCTGTAGATTTGTTATACAGTAAACTTTGGAGTTTCATCTGATATATTTTATGTGGTTATTGTTTGGTGGGGTTTTTTTCCTTTAATGGGTATGGCTGGGATACCAAGTACCTGCTTCATGCAAAAATTTTATGGTTTTGTTTTCATTATGCTGCATAAAACACTTTGAAGTTGTGAATACAAAGTATCAGAAAATTATTTTCCAAGGGGTTTAGTGAACATGCTGCACAATGGAGGACAAGATTGGACCATTAACATATGCTCGTGGAGTATTTTTTGAGGATTCAGTTTGTAAAGTCTGTCACTAATGAATTTAAACTCTTTCTTATGATGTAAAAAGTAGCTCAGCCATCAGAATGAAGACGTTTAGCAGGGGAATGTTCCTGTTCTGATTTTTAAAAGAAAGTAATGTACCTCTGTTCCATTCCCTGTTGGCTGACTATGAATATTTTGGTGAGAGAGAGCTGCTGCTGCCTGGTGCAGTGAGAGTCATTGCAGGCCCAGAGAAAAAGTGTTGATTTGCTGTTGTTATGTTAGCCAGGTGACTTGCTGTGAGCACTAGTGATTAACTGTTCATTTTGATTTAAGTGCTTTACTATTAGCTTGACTCTTGGACATGGTCCTAACCTATTCATTGCAATGTTGTCTTCTACCCTGCTTGATCTTCCATCATCTCCATCAGCAGTTCTTGTGCTGCTGCTTCTTACCCTTCATTTGTCCTTCCTCCTGTCTCTGCTGCTCCTTGTAGGGCGAACCTCCATATTATCGCCTTCATTCTCTGCTTAAGTTATGCTAAAGTTTCACAATTCTATTGTGAAAAGTTTCACTATTCTATCTCATGCTTTCTCTCTAGCAAGGTGCCGCCTGTCCAGCTCTGAAATGAAATTACTGTACAACACCAAGCAAGATAGCTTCTTTTTTCTTCTCTGTCTACAAAATTAAAGCATTGCTTAGTACTTCTGGATTGGGGAAGGATGGGGGAGCAGTCACTAAGAACTTGATTCATGTGCCTAAACATAATTAACTGGTACTGTTAAATGCCATGGTATATTGTGAGAACTCTTAGCTAGTGTCCTGTTGACTTTCAGATGAGATTCTGTTGGGGTCTGAATGACCCATACCTGACAGTTCCACATGGATTTATTGTTTATTAATAGCTTTGAACATCTCAGCTGGGGCTATCACCCATGTTTAGGCAGCAGAGTTGAATCCTGCTATTTTCTCTGACCTACTACTTGAAGCAAGCATAATGCTTCTGCATGCAGAGGACTGTTTGTTGATACAGACCATTCTTACACAGAGAAACTGTGTCACTTCTTCCCTTTGTGGTGTGGTTTTGGCCTGTAAGGGCTGGTGGGGTTTTTTTGGGTTTTTTTTTTCATTTCTAACCTGTCAGGACTTCAAAACAGAAATTGGTCAGGACACAAGGGGGAAAAATTCCAGCTTCAGCCATAGGGAAAAGCAATGTATTTTCTCAGAACAAAGCTTTGATATAGAAAAGAAACTGTGAATTACTAAACTGAAACAAACCACATAGGAAATCAATCCATAGTATGATGTTAACAAAGAAGGGAAAAAAATAGTCATCACTTAGATCTTACTCCTACTGTACTGCTCTAAACTATTTCAAATGATAAACCAATTATTTCCATTAGTGAGTTTAATACGGCTCATAGTGGGCATTCTAACAGTTTTGGAAGTTTGTTAAGAAGTACCTGATCTCTCTCTGTTACATTAGTGTGGCAAGTCTGATGTTGTTTGCAGGAGAAAGGAAAAGTTACGTATAGGAATAAAGTAGCCTTATATGGAATAAAGATGAATGGCCCCTGGTAGAAATAATCCCCTTCAGAATAGAAGGTTTCCTTTTCATTATGTTGTGATTTCCCTTCCCTCTTAAATGTGACATGAATAGAATCCATATCTCTCAGATAAGGAAGGTCTTCAGAAAGGAGTATTGTTGCCAGTAACAGTTCAGTCAGCCCATAGAAAAAAGAAGGTGACTAAGTCTGTCCCCACTGGCTACTTGGCTAAATCAGCTTGGCTTTTAAATGAGTAATTAAAAAAAAAGGTTAAAAAAAGAAAAAACCCTGAGAGTTATGCTTTTATGAGAGAATAATAGGGTGGGAGATTTCCCTGGAAATGTCAGGGCTGTTTTTGAGGCAGGAGAATCCTTCATCTGAATGTAAATAGATTTTTCCCAAGCTGCTCTTCAGTATGTCATTTTAGCAGTTAGTACCACTGTAGAAGTGGGTGCACTGAATTTCAGCAGTGTCTATTCTTAGTTCTCTACCTTGTAAGAAACACAGATGCCTTCAGAAAATGATGAATTTTATCATGAGTTAGGAGAAATAAATGTTGGCCAAGAAGGTACCAGTAAAGGTATCCCTTTTGACTACACAGAGAGGAAACTAATCTGGCTAGTTTAAATTTGATATCTGATATTTAGATGGATGAAAGACAAGGTGGATACTTCTGTAGGATTTATAAAATGGGGTAAGATCTTTGACAGACAGATCTTTGATTGCTTACACGTGGCTAAGATTTTTTGCCTCTTACATGGTCTGCACTGCCTTCTGAATGCACTGAAACCCCGTAGAAATTATAGGAATCACCAGAAAACTTTGTGAACTTCTACTTGGTATGAGATGGGTAAAATCCTAAAAGTCCATGAATCCAAAATACTTTTTACATAGCTGTGACTGAAGTAGTTTTCATTATAGTTCCTTTCACTTGCCTGAGCAGAGCTCTCATACCTAATTGACCATGTCCAGCTTTTGAACTAATTTTATTTTTAAGAGAGGCTACAGAACAATAATAACCTGTTAGATTAGAGAATCGAGAGGATTCATCAGAGACTTTGACCAGCAGCTGAGACCTTTCATACCAGCAACTGTGGCTTTATTTTAAGGGAGTGTGTGTAGGAAAAGCTTAGACCTTTGATCCACAATGAACTTCATGTTTGCACAGGCATTATGAACAGTAGTTTTTATTATAGGATAGGATCTGTGTGTGATTAGGATACCATGAGAGTTACTTTCTCTGGGTGGTGTGACACTATGAAAGTTACCATGCAAAGCTCAGAGCTACATGACAGAAAAAGAAATTCAAAAGGCTTTGGAAAAAAGATAAATTATATCACTGAGGATACTATGGTAGATTTAGATGGTGCTCAAGAAGAGGGGTGTGCGAATTCTTGTGCAGTGAGTAGGAAGATTGGATTGCAGTAGAATGTGCTAAACCATGGATTTTTTTTCTTTTGAAAATTGTCTCTATAGCATTTAGTTTGAATGAAGTAGGTAATGCACTTGATCTATATCAATTAGAGCACCAAGGAGAAAGTAATGGCCTTTTCTCTCAGAACCGAGGTAGAAACCTGATGCCATCTATATCTAAAATAGGACAGAAGTGTTACACAATCTGCTCAAGTATGTTGTCCTATGGTGGAAAAGGAAATGGCTGCTGCTGACCTAACAAAACGTATGGTCCCCATATGCAGTCTTATATGGGCATTATATCAACAGAACCTTCAAGAGAACTTAAAAACAAAGTTAATGGAATAACATGTAATGGAGTAACGAGTTCATAATGACAATGTTTGAGTAAATATGGAAGTTTACTGCTGACTTGCTTATCTGTAATTTTGGTTCGTAGTTGTATGACAGACTTTAAATAATTTCAAGTTCAATTCATGAAGATGGCCTGTTTTCATTTAACTTTGCAGTTTCAAATGGAAGGAGGGCAAACAAGGATACTATGGTGATTCCTGTTTTTACTGTCTTACATGTGAAGTAGAGGATGTCCTGAAGAGTGAAACTCAGAAAAATCAAAGTGTTGTGCTGGTGAGAAAAAAAAAAAGCAGATTATAGAAGTCTCCACATCAAACACTGACACAGTTCACTCAGACTTTTTGTTTAACATGTACAGTTTGAGTATAGGTCAATTCTATTATTTTGTAAGAATTTTTTGGTGTGAATTGATTGAGATGGATGGTTTTACATACTTCCATAGCAGCAGCAATATCTTCTACTAGTATTTTCTTCTCATTCAGCATTATGATTTTTGGCCTCCCGCATTTAATTTGAAAAGTGAAGACAACTCAGTTTCAGGCTGGACTCAGAAACAAGTTCAAATGAGTCTAAGAGGACCTATAAATCAATACAATTGAATCTTTCTTCCATTCCTTTCTAAAAATGTGTTCTGTGCCAGTTTTATTCCTGCTTGTGTTATGCTTGCTGAACCCTATAGTTACTGTGTTGGATCTCCAGCCTGGAAAAGGTAATGTCATGACAATGTTCAGGGTCTTATTTCAGAAGTCTATTCAAAGTTGTATTTCAGAAGCATAGTTTTATTTAGCCTGAAAGTCATATTTTAGCCTATTTCCTTGGTCAAGACAGGCAAGAATGCCTTCAAAGACATTTTTCCTGCATCTCTCCCTCGCTGGAGGCACTTAGAGCTGTTAGAGTTTGTGTAACTCCTTACCTTCCTTTTCTTAGGGTAAGCCTGCTGTTTGAAGAGTTAATAAACTGATTTGGGATGCTTAACTAGTTTCAGAGCTAATCTATACCTTCTGCCACTTGTTCAAAGTCTCTGAATGGCTGGGATGACAGCTTCCATGCAGAAAGACTAAAAGGAGATTTTTAACAATACTTGCATTGTGTGGTTCCTTTTGCAAAGGTAGCAATTGTTTTCACAACAATTTCAAAAATCCTGCCATCGGTTTCATGCTGATTATTAGGACCTTTAGGAGTATGTAAATTTATTTATTTTTCATATCAGTATAATTGCTAAAAGTGAGAAGAAGAACAATTGGGTTTTGTTTTTTTGTTTTTTGTTTTTTTTTCCCCCTGCAGCACTGAAGAAGTGTTCCTGTTAACTCTCCATGTTTTCAGTTTTAGAAGGATTGTGCTCCTTTGGGGTAGTTTGTTATGCTCTCCAGATGGTATTGTGACAAAGTTTGTTTTCCATTGGATGCTGATTTGAGGGCAGAAAAGATATTACATTGAGAAACAGAAGTTTCACTAGAAAAAACTGATGATAAGGCACTTTGCCCACTGCCTGACTTATCTGATTTGTATTTGGCTTTGCTTATTTTTATGTGTTTATTTTGAAATATGCACATATGTATTTTAAAATGTTACCTATTCACACATAATGTAATGCCAAGATCATGACAACTCCATAATTGTCCCTACTAAGAACATTCTTCTTCACTATGAACCTTGTGCCATAAAGAAAATAGATGAGGGAAGTACACACACACACAAACACTCAAAATAATGCAATTAGTATCCTTCCTGGTAAATCTAAAATGTATGCATTATTGGTGCAGCAAGTTAGAAAAAAGTTACCACTTACTGAAAATATCTAGACTATTAGAAGCGGTTAAAAATCCTTATGTAGATGTGTAAAAATGAGCTTTTACATCTTCCTTCTGAACTGTGAAATAACCCTATAGATACAGATGTAAAGAAGATACGTTTTCGTATATCAGCACAGAGCACGCAAAGTTTCTTTCAAGGGATTATGACAGTGTCTTGAAAAGATCATAACACATTAAAGTGGGAGTTAAGTAGGCCAGAGATTTCTGTTCATACAAAAGATGTGAGAAAGTGTATAGCTACTGAGCTGAATAAACCTATTGCTGCTGGCTAGATTCTGCTGGCTTAGTTATAAACCTTCCACCTGTACTAGCTAGTTTCTGTAAGCTACTGAAATTCAAAGGGACGTATGTGCTCACCTTTTATTGCTTTTGCTAAGGATATTGTAACTGAAAAATATCCTTATACAATGAATTATGCTACGTTTGCAGTTCCATGCCTGAAGCAACTTCATTTTTACATTATGGAAACCAATGATTTTCAGTGTAACGATGAAAATATTAAGATGGCTGAACAACTTTAATTTAAACAAGTGAATTACCATTGTGCATTTCCCCCTTGCCTCACCTTGCTTCCTGTGTGCTGGCAAGCTTCTTAAAATGGTATATGGACATTGAAAGAATCACTTAATTAAAATTCTGTCTAGATGTCTGGTAGGTAATGCTAAACGTGCTTTTCCTGTTCTCTCTTGTTGTATATGAATTCTCCTTTCCTTTTCTTCTAATTTATTTAAATGCCCTCCGCTTGTGAATTTCAACCATAGCATTTCCAGATTCAGGGTCAGTTCTGTGAAGACTGCGATTTCTGTCGCTCTCTCTGATTCTTATCAGTAACACTTCTAACGAAGCTGTCCTTGTGAAGATGTATATTTGTCATAGTGATAGCACACTTCAGGAAGTGTATTAAGCTAAAACAACTCCCACTGTTCAGCTGAAAAATATGTTCCTTGTCATATGCTACTGCTCACTGAAATTAAACTTGTGCAACATTTTAGTCTAGAAAAATCCAATTGCTTTTTCTTCTTGGAGTGTTTGGCACTGCTGCACGTTGTTCTACTTCTGTAAATTACTGGGCAGTTGAATCCTGAAGTGGGTGGGAGCAGGAGAGAAGCACAAAGGAACTTAGAAATGTATTTTGGAGACGCTTGTCATAAGTTTCTGCAGCTATTGCTGTCTCTCTGGGGGTCTTAGATAAATCTTTAGAAATTGTTTCCAAATAGTCCCTGAGTTTGTGACTTTGTAATTGATCCTGAGCTCTGCAACAATAGGGAACTTATCAGTAGAATGGATCATGCCAAAAGAGCTCCTGACATGTATTTTATTAAACAGGGGCTTTGGTCTATCACCATCACTATGACACTAGGTTTCCTTTTGAAGTCATGTTGTAAAAGAACAGGTAATTTGACAGAACTTTAATTACACATGACTCTTTGTGATGTGACTCCCAAACAGTAACAGAGGTCAGTGGTTGAATTACTCATAGGAAATTGTGAGGTGTTTCCATGGTTGTTGTAGTACCTAAGCACATTGTAACCACTGTTTACATGTAACGCATTTGCAAATGGAGAAACACCACAGTTCTGTTGTCCTATTTAGATGCTCTGGTGAAGGCCAAAGAATGCTAAGAGGTGAGGGCAGGCAGACGTTTTCTTGGTCAGATGTGTATAAAATGTTCAGTTGTCATGTAGAATTTGAGTATGCATTGAGACAGTAGGCAGCTGGAACTTGCATCCTTTTGTAAGTATTGATGGTTCATGGGGGACATACAAGTGACTGCAATATTTCCTACTTTAAAGCTGGACTGAGAGGTGTTCTTCCTAGGATGCTAATTCTCAGGTGTGGAAATATATAAAGCTTCACAGAACTTTAAGCCATAACTTAGATATATAGAAAAATGCATTATGTCATTTCACCTGTAATGTAAAAATTAATTCGTAGGCATCTTTTCTTCATATTCTTGAAATGTTTTAAGCTTTGCTTCCCTCTTAAGGTAATCACAGACAATTGAATTTTAAGAAGAAGCAGGCTGTTACTCAATAACAAACACATGTGTTAGAAATGCAGTTTTATGCTTCACGCCATATCTCCAGGATTTTCTGTAGAAACCATACAACAGTTTCCAAGTGATTAAAAGGGTCTGAATTGTACAAGGTACGATTGATAACACAATGATCTTATGTAGCTCTTAATAAACCCTCCAAAGACAAGAATGTTGACAAGTGACCCTGAAGGATATTTGAAATTGCTCTAAGTCATTCAGAGTAATAGTGAACAGACAACTGTCTGTAATGCTTATATTGTATTTGAGGGCAGCTGGATGGAAGTCCAGCCCAGAAAAATTCACTGTTTTATCTTTGACAGTCTATTTCTTGGGGAAAAAAGAAAAAAAAAAGCTCACTCTCTGCAATCAAAATACAATTTCTCTGTGACAGCTTTGATGTGGAGTGTAAAATGGTCAAATCGAAGTATGCAGCTGAAGAATAATTTAATGTTTCAATAGTGAAGTGCAGAAACATAACATTGCAAATGAGTAAAATGTCATTTTAAACATTAAAAGCAAATCTTCCTGCATGTAGTTCTAACCTCTTGAAATTTTACATATGCATGTCTGTGAATGTTCCTTTAATATTAATCTGTCTGTCCAACCATATATCCTGGCTGTACTTTATGATGATAGGCCTATAAAGACTGTAAGAACATGTATCTATAGATAAAATTCTAGTCAGCAGATTGTAGACTTTTATGGAGGCTCTCCCAAACTTTAGTTCCCACCTTTCTGCTGTCATATCTAACAGGTGTAAGTCTGATCATGGAACCAAGAAGTGTACACTGTGGGATAAGGAATCTGGGAACAGAGTCTTACAAGCATGTGATGACTTTGGAAATGTGGATAATGAGAAGATTGGGTGTGCTGGTTTTTGCTGGTGTAGACTTAATTTTCTCTTAGTGGCTGGTGTGGGGCTGTGTTTTGGATTTGCGCTGAACACAGGGTTGATAATATGGAGATGTTTTTGTTATTGCTGGGCAGGGCTTACGCAGAGCCAAGGCCTTTTCTGCTTTTCATGCTGCCACACTGGTGAGAGGACTGGGGGTGCCTGGGAAGTTGGGAGGAGACACACCCGGGACATGTCACCCAAACTGACCAAAGGGGTGTTCCAGACCATCTGACATCATGCTCAGTTATACAAAAGGGGAGGAAGAAGGAGGAAGGGGGTGATGTTTGGAGTGATGGAGATGGCTGAACACCTGCCTGCCCATGGGAAGTGATGAGTTTATTCCTTGTTGTGCTTTGCTTTTGTGCACAGCCTCTGCTTTCCCTATTAAACTGTCTTTTATCTCAACACACGAGTTTTCCAGCTTTTATTTTTCTGATTCTCTCCCTGATACCTCTGGTGAGGGAGTGAGCTAGCTATTCTGTGGTGCTTGGCTGCTGCTTGGGGTTAAACCACGATATTGTGACAGTTTTCAGGCTCTTATCTGTGGATCCCATGGGGAAGATGGTCCTACTCACTGGTTATGAACTAGTTGTCCCTCATTTGAGAAGCCTCATGATCTTTTTCTAGTTTCCCCCCCTCCATTTACAAATCATCACTGCAGTTATTTTTCATCAGACCCAAGAAAGACTAAGCAAGCAGACTATCCTGTATGCAGTTTTATAAGACATTAACTTCAGTGGTGTAAACTCGTTTTCTTCCCTTTGATTTTTTGGAGATTCTTTTTAACCAACTCTTTTGACAGAACTGTTTTTCAGGCTAGTCCCACAGTTCAGCTGCACTGCTGAGAAGCTGGGCTGGGCTATCCAGAGCTTCTTAAGTCAGGTCTGCTGCCAGTATGCATGAAACTATAACCCTGGAAGATTACAGTCACAGATGGCACAGCAGCATAAAGCTAAGTGTAACTCCAAAGTCAGTTGTAACATTCTAATGTATGAAGTGTGTGTTATCAAAATCAGACCTAAGCATCAGAAAGCCCCTGATTGCTATCAGCAATAGAGAAGTGGCAGAGTCAACCCACCTAGAGAGAAAGAACTGTCTGACACTCTACCACTAGCTGCTTATTTCCATTATTCAAGTAGTTTATAAGTAAAAGTTGACAGACACAGAAACTGTAACATTTTTTCCCTTCAATATTCATATTTAGGAGAAGGGCTTCTGCAGAGAGGTAATAGGACTGGAAATAATATAAATGTCTCTCTTCATATCAAAACTTTTGACTTCACAAGCAATATATTTTATATTTTGGAAGCTAATTCCATGCAGAACCAGTCTTTTGACAACATATTCTTTGATGTGTTAGTCTGGTGAGCTTCACTGAAACTCATTTCAACACTCCCAGCTGGGAATTTGCCTTCACTGCACATCCAAGATCAAGGCATTTTGACCTAGGGATTATGAACAAGTCCAGGTGGCATAGTGCTATTCCATCGTAGTGTAAAGTTGTAAAATTCCTGATGATGTTGCTATTGGTTCATGGTCTTTAAAGGCTGAACCACTCAGGTATATTTAAAAGTTTTTTTGAATGTCTTTATCCATCTATCATCACATACAAAGGATAATGCCTTTCTTCAAGTTGCTAAAACCTCATTTGTGATGCAGATCTCTATAGAACTGGATTTAGATAAACACCCACGTGTTTCTGTAAGACATTTTTCCTTTATCCTAATGCTCTAGCACCTTGTTCTTCCTTAAACTAAGCATGTTAGTGAAGGATGTGTCATAGAAAGGTAGTAAATTTTTATTTGTTGGTGTTGTTACCTCAATTCATGTTCATGATTTTTTTGTCAGTAACTCTGTGTCTCATACTCTGATGAAGAATTGCATGAGTGCATTGATCTCATACACCGTTCTTCCTTTGGATAACTGACACTTTCCTAGAGGTGTGTGTGGAGTACTCCAGTTAAAGGAAAGGCATCTTCTTCATCCTCTCAGAAATCTGTTATTTGGGGCATATTTTCAAAAGCATAAATTCATTTTGCATTTCTCTCAGCATGAATAGGTTGCATTTTTAGTATTATCTGTATCACAAAGTTGCACCTGTAAAGATTCTTTCTTTCTTGTCCTAGCAGATTTAGTGAAAAATGAAACAGCAGATGTACACATTGGGTTTTATAATAAAGAACTATTAAAACCTTGGCTTACACTTTTCTTTAGATCACTGAGTTTTACTTCAAAATCTAATAATAATATTTTCTCATTTTTGCTGTCTTGGGGATCGACTGTATAGACTGAGTATAATCATTATTAGTGCTGATTGCCTTTGTTATCCTTTTCTGGTCCTTCTGTGTATGGCATTTTAGGATAGCATTTCAGTGGCCTCTGAGTCAAACTGCTTTCTCATTTGTACATTACACTTCTCTGTGGTGTACTGTGTTTTCCATACTCAGTTAGCAGGAAGCTGAATCCCATAAATGATTGTTTAAAGCTACCACCTGAGATTTACTTCTGGTTTAAAAATTATGTATGCTCAAAATGTAATGAAATTTTAATGGGTTTTAGCAGCATACTAAAATTTATATTCTTTAAAAGAATTTTTTCTGTAGCAGTTAAAATGGAGATGAAAAAGGATTTTTTTCCCCTTCCTTTATTTATCTCACCTGAAGTCACACTTTATGACATTTGGGATTATGGATTTACTTGGACTTCATCTCGAAAGTTTGGTTTGTGAGGTGGACTGAACATTTGAATCTGTGCACACTGGCTTCTCTACACTACTGTGTTAACTTCTGCATCCCTGCCAGCGTGATTGTGAAGGCAGTAAAGTTGTAATACTTAACAGCATATAAATAACCTTTTGTTTACCTTCTCTGCTCTTGACATTATTTTTATGTCCACTGGAGCTGTTTTAACACTGAACCCATCTCTCCATCTTTTAACTCTATTACAGCAATCTTTGCTTGACATCTTCCTTTCGTGTTTTTATACATTGTGATGAGCATTGAGATGGGGAATCCCAGGTGCTGTTACACTAGCAATTCAGTGTGTGGTTGGAGAGCTGCCGGGAGCTCGGATGAGTTGCAGATTTGAGAATCAATATGAACTGCCTGACTTTACATGTGGGCTACAAACTGATTGTCCTTGGTACTCAGTATGCATACCTGATTTATGTTTTAAACAGGATAGCACCAAAATATATACTTTAGGAAGATGATTTTGGACATAATGTTCTCTCTGCTTGATCTTAAAAGGTGATGTCTCATTTAGGCCTTGAGTTTATCACAAATGTGATTTAGAATATTTTTAGTCAAGACATTTTATTCAGTTGGATCAGACTTTATTGTCTTTCTTTATGTTTCTTTTAGATGTTGATGCAATTAACAAAAGTTAATTTCCTTTCTTGTTTACAAAGAAAAAAAAATATTACAATTTTAGAAAATGAAATTGGGGAGCTTTTGTAGGCTGTGTTTATGTAGACAAAAAACTTTTTAATGCAAGAGTTTTGAAGATACAATTAAGGTATAGTGTATGATCAGTGCACATGGATTTGTGCCTAAATTTCCCATTACTGCATATAAAAACTAAGTAAAACATATTGAGATCAGAGTACTTGAAATTTTTTTGTACTCATCACTATTGATTAATGTACCATGCTACTCACAGCATGTTTGAGTATTGTGGGCTGTAATCCCATCAGCTGTCATCACTCAAACATGGCTAGGGACAACCAGAGTTTTGTTTGGAGGCTGTCTTGCTTGGAAAACAGTCTTTTAATTCAGTTGATGTTCTGCTTTTGACCAACTCAATTCTTCTTGAAATAAACCCAAAGAAATCCATCACCATGTCAGTGCCTTAAAATAGTTGCCCATTTGGTGAGGTATAAATATGGATAGTTACATTTGGTGAAATTTCTCCATAGTGTAAATTGTGTTTGTGTATCAATGATTCTCCCACAACTAAAACCCCATTAAGCTAAAACCACTTCAGAATAGTAAGTGAAGTGATTAAGTCAACATTGAAGTGCTATAAAACCTGTCATCACTCATCATCCAGCCTAAATTCTATAGTTCAGATAAAATATGATTTGTAGTCTTACTTTTTCTTCAATGAATTATTATTGTCAGATGCCCAGAATTTCTGTATGTTGTCTCTTGAATATATATCGCATAGAATAGGAAATGAAAATCTCGTGTTGTACTATAAATGTCAGAATAAATTACATGGTATATATATTTTCAAATGGTGATGGGTAAGGCTGGAAGAATATTTTTGAAATATTTGACATTATGAAGTGCAGTGGCTATGAGGTTGCAGGTTTTTTAAGGGCTTGAAAATTAGATTTATAAAAAGATTAATGATGTTGCTAAAGGGATTTTCTGGAATAGGCAACATTAAAGTATAGGGTGAAATCCAAACACGTTAAATACATTCCCACCAAATAATAATTGAAAAAAATTCTTGTATTTTGTGGTTAAAACTAATGCTAATAATTTTTGTTTTTCTAATAGCAGTAGACATTTGTGGAAGAAAAGGTTGAACTAGATGCAATACATGTTTTTACTTGCAAGAGACTTTACTTTTGAACAAACATGTAAACTGACCTTATCAGCATTGACTGTGCTGAGGTTTAAAATTCACAAGAATGGAAAAAAACTTAATTGGTAAGTAATGGTTTGCAATTGGCTACAGTAAGCTTTCATGACAAAAATACGACCAGTACTTAAAACAAATTTTCAAACACCTTTTCCTGTTACCTAGCTGCAGAAAAAAACATTTTCCAAATTTCCTTTAATAGGAAAGAAGAATTTTGTAGAATATTTCACCTAATGGAAGGTGCTTCAGACAAAGTTTACTTTCATTTGTGTTTGATGGAATTTTTGATACAGATTTTCAGTCCTGGATTTTCAGTAAGTAATCCTTTCCTCTCAAATTTGTAGCAGATTTCCTGCATTGCCTGCATGACAAGTAAACTGCAAATTATATTGAAGTGCATGTACAGCTCATAAAAAGGTGTTTTTCTAATTGATATATCATACTGTTAGATTTCCAGGAGTGCTAATGTTTGTTTGCATGTGGTACAACTGGTTGGGGTCACCTTCTCACCTATCACCTACCTGTGGAATCTCTGTCTCGTTTGGACAGCACTTCAGTGTGGTATGGCTCTGTACAACACTGCATCTTCCCATTCTGGAAATGCACATATCAGAAGCAGGAGTAAGAGAGCAGTAAGCCTTTTTATTGTCACTTGGGTTTTCTAGAAATAACTGCCTTAAGGACCAAATCTTAGGTTACTCAGATGTACCTTCAAATTAAAGAAAAAAAATCAGTTTGCTTTCCAGAAGAACGCTTCACCTGTGCTTTTGAATTCATGATCTCTTTTTGAGTGCATAAAACTGGGAAGTCTTCCTTGTTGTGTCCTCTCAGACTTTATTTTGGGGTGTAATTATACCATACATTGACAGCTGCCAGAAAAGTCTAGATTTTGAAGCAGCTTTGCCTGTTACTGCTTATTCCCACTTTCCCCACACATGGGCCATTAAAATAGTTATTAAATACTGCTGTCAATCAGCTTGTTGAAATGATTCAGGTGAAAATAAGCTGGTAGGAAAGATTCTCCTGGGCCCTGGGATCTTTCAAAATGATAAACATTCAGTTTTTAAAAGATACATGAAATGAGAAGACACTTTACATCAAATAATGAATACCCACCTCTCCCAGTATCTTATCTATTAATATGAGGGAATATCTCATGAAACAGTGTCCAGAATCACTTGTTCAAAAGCAAAAGCCATGGACAGAAGTCAGCATTTCTTTAAACCAGATTTATAATCATTATGTGGTTCTTTTTTCAGACCCTTGTCTAAGAGTCAGATTTTTCCTGTGATTGGTTTGTTTTCTTTTGCTTTTTGCCAACAAGCTGATATTTTATTAGCTTTCAAATGTTTTTCTGTGCATTCTTGTCATTTGTGTGCAAATGCATCAGTAGTTTGAGTAGCTAAAAATTTCTGTTTGCATTTGCAAATGAGGCTGAATAGAGTCACTAATTTTTAGTGTCTCTGGGATTAGTAGCTGGAGAGGGAAGGGGACTGTTGTTGCTAAAAAGTTGTTAATCAGGTAAGAATTGCTCTGCCTCTGTTTTTGTTTCCCTTTCTTTCTCTGAGATCTTTTGTCAAGCTCATGTTGAGAAGAACAGGGCTGTAGTCCCTTGAAGAACTAGTGCACTGTACACTGATGTCTAAAGATGCTATAAGCCAAGTAAATTATGTAAAAAGAGACAGAATCATTTGCATTGACTTTTTACTGGCTGACAAAGCAAATTGTCTTTTCTATCATGTTGTGGAGAATTTACTGTATTTGTTAAACGATTTCTAGAATAGAATAAAAGCATCTGGAGGAAATAATCACAGAGAAAAGCCCAAGGGATAATCTTCAGATACAGCAAAATAATTGGGGCTTTAGCTATACAGGTTGTTTGAAGCATAATTCCATGCCCAGAGGAGCCAATGGGAGAAATCTGAAATGGATTCCACAGATATTGATTCAAAGGTTTGAGCGGACAGAAACAGCACGCCAATTTCTTGCCCCCCTTCTCTACATAAAGAGCTATATTGTTCTTTCATCAAGCAATTTTATAAACTCAGAATTTCTTCACAAGCTCTAATCCATCTCTTAATTCTAGGCTTTGGACCAAAGAATGTTCTCTGACCTTTCTTGCTTTCTTTTATGGCTAGAAACAAACTTTATTGCAAGGAAACACTACATAAATCCCTAGAAAGAAGCTGTCTATTTTATATAGGTTGTTTCTTCCTGCGTCAGATCTTGCATGGGGCAAGATTCTCAAGACAGCAGAGTCTCTGTGCAATAGCAGAATGAATATATGTTTTTTTCTGAGAGTAGATCCACACTCTGGTGGGAGGCTCTGGTGAATGGGCTTCCTAAACCAGTCACGTTGTTCATGTGAAGTAGGTTTATTACACTTTTGTACTTTAGACAGGTTTACAGCATTGCAAAAATGAGGTGCCTGGTGGGCTACTGAGAGAGTGGCTAGTATTTTGCTTTAAACGTTATTAAAGACAGAATTTGAAATGTGGGGAGATCATGTGGCACATGGCAGAAAGCCTTTTCAAATTTCACTGAATCCCTGTTCACTAAAATTTGTCTCCAGATTTAAGTTTGTGGATTGGTAGCTGTGAATTTGAATTCCTTCCTGGGCTGGATAAGAAGCTTGTGGATTTCTGCGTGGCCTACAAGTAAATTCATAGAAATCCGTCTGCAGCATAGATCTTTTGCTGGTCACGTGCCCCTGTCAAGTTGCGTTGCAAACAGGCAAGACTCTCCTCACTGCTTCAAAGCAGGGGGGCTGAACTTTACACCTAAGTCTCTGTAGGAGACTGTCAGCAAGGCTTCCCTTGGTTTCAGAGAGGTAGGCATCACTACCTTTTCTTTCATGGCATCACCTGCGTGTTCTGGCTGCAGGCTGGTCTGAGGAAATGAGGACAAGAACGACATTACAGCAGCATGATTATTTGGTAGCCTTTTGTGTTTCTTGAACTGTGGGAGACAAAGCCAATGCCATTTTCATCACTGCTGTTGTTGCTCAGTTATCCCACTCCTTAGTGAATCAGCTTTTCTCGAAGGAGATTCTCTGGTCAAATGTTGTATTATCTGAGGAAGTGCTGAGTGAGCCAGGAGGTTATTCCTTCTAGCTAGCTCTTCACTCTGAACACTAAGGAGTATATTTCCTTCAGTGTGATGTCCTTTTGGAAGACAGAAAAGAAAGTAATTGAAAAAAAGGCAAAAGTAGTGTTTACTTTGGGTATTGATATTTCACTTCTGTGGTGCTTGCATAAGCATCTTAAGCTCTCTCTCAGGGATGAGGGGACTTACTTTATCTTCATCTTCATTGTGGGAAATGTCAAGTGATAGAAACATGTTTCAGTCATATTTCTGTCTTCTTTCCATGTGTTCTTCCACATGTGATATGTGTCTGCTGGTTGATTTGTGGGTCAGACTTTTCAGAATCAAAGCTGTTTGTTTTTGTACTGTACCTTAAAAGAAACATACAGAACTGTTCTTTTGGTGTCAGGTTTCTGAAAGGGTAAAAAAATGTCTTCAGTTAACTCTTGCTTGGTGCACAAGTGATACGGGCATCCTTCGAGTAAGTGACCATGAAACAGGCACAGGCAAACAGAAATAGTTATATATCACTGAGTGCCCCTAGTTGTTTTTTTCTTTCTCCAATCTGAGATTTCTTCTAAAATGCTGTTGGACAACAGCCCCAGAAAGATAACTTGTACATCTGCTATAAATATTTTCACAGTAGTAAAAGTGTCTTGCAGTGGGACCACCCTGAACAGGAGAAAATGAAGAGTTTGTTAGAGCCAAGTTGAGAGAATGCATTGTGTAGCTGGGGACACAGCCTGGAAAAGGACCTCCTGAGTGGTTGCACTGGGTCCTTCTTCTGTGTTTGACAACCAGCTATACCAGCAACTCATCAAATTCCAGTTTATTTTGATTACAATATTCCTACCAGAAAATGTTCTGAATTAAGAATTTCTTGACAGAAATGCACATTGTGAAGTCTGAATTCTGGTTGAGGTGGCCAAATGCTTCATTTTATACTCACTACTTTTTGTAGGAAAATGAAAACATTAATTTTAAAGCCTACCATATAGAACGTTGAATATACAGTTTTTTGTTTCTTCCATAATAAATGTTTCTTCCATAATCCTGACTTGGTAAAGGAAGGCGTGAGCTGTCTTTTAACAAATAGCTCTGTCCTTCTTGGACTTGATAGATTTCATTGGTCCATAAGGAGTAGGCAGTAAGGAAAATGTGCAAGCAGGAAAGATTGAACCTACATCTTATGTGTAGTTCATTGCTTTAAAAAAAAACCGTTTTGACTTTTTGCCATACCTTAGGCCTGGAGCAGAAAGGAGAAACAAGTTGGAGAAAAAGGGCTCATTGTAATCAAGGGAAAGTGTGATGATTTAGGCATGACATGGTAACCTGTTCCCTCTTAGGACCCCTAGCTACTTCACAAAACCTGAAGGATGCAAAATCCCGGTGCCTTGGGTTTGTTGCTTCTGATAGATGCCACTGCTGAGGTCCAGAAGTAACAGTAACTGGATCAGTTGTATTGTTTCTATTTTGTGGGATATGATCACATGGCTATTATTTCTCTTTTTCAAGTTGTCGCTTCTACATCTTTCCAAATCCACTCAGTTTCTTTCTACTTCATGTATTGAGAGGGACCATGCCTAGCTTTACTAGAGACAGTTCTTTCCCAGAGTTCGGTCTTAGAAAATCCATGCTGTTTCTGGGGAGGCAGATGATGTAAAACCTGGTGTTTCCAGTTCTTATCAAGGCCACAACCTTGCAGGTCTTGTGAAAAGGAAGAGTCAGATGAATAAAAGCATTCATTTACAGTAGATTATCTGAGACTTTTTGAGATATGTAAACCCTCTTACTCTAGCACATAATATACCAGCTGATTGACAAGGATAGAAGGGCAGAAGGGAGAGAGAATCTAACAAATGAGAAAAAGGATCAGGTTGTGCTGTAGGCTTTTTACAGCTGTTCATTCCCAGTGGTGCTACTTACTGAAGCATTTGGGTAAAGTAAGATGCAAGAGTTACATGGTTGCCAGAGGGGATGAGGAATTGTATTTTCTAATTCTGGGTGCAAAGTCAGCTTAAGATATTTTTTAGGATATCATTTTTTAGGATATCCTTCCAGACAGGATTAAGATCAGTTCATTTCAAAATTATCATCATCCCCAAAAAACTTGTTACCACCATGGTTGATCTCGGTAAAAAGACCATGTTGCCTTTTGTGTGGGACACACATGTTCTCTGTATTTCTCTGTAAGAGACTAATGTGTAAAGAGACTAATGTAATGAATATGGAAACATTCAGTCTACAGTGGAATGAGTCTAATGCCTTGTAGAAAATAACTTGTTGAAAGTTCACTTGTTGTCAGTCCAGAAACCGTTTGGGTGTTACCTCTCACATTAGCACTACCAAAGCAGGATATACCAAGAAGATAGGTGAATATACTGAATTTCTTCCTGCCTGGATTGATGCATACAAATAGGAGTTTTTTCTGGCAGAAGATGTGGAAGTGAAAGAGACTGAGAAGTGAAGAATTGCAATTACAGATCTGGCTTATAGGAGAAAAAATGTGTTTTGTTATTTGGACTAGTTTCTGGTCAAGGGTGGGTGAAGGAGATAGGATGAAAATAACGGTTCTTAGTTGGAAAAACTACTGGTTTACTAATTAAATAATACCATGTGATAGAAACTTCTAAAGCTGGTTGAAGTTCAAAGTTCTTTCTTCTCTTCAAATTGTCATACTTTTTTCTTAACTGCAAGCTGGACTTTGTGTTTAGGACATGAGGATGTTTGCTTCACTTGAACTCAGTTTAGGGCTGATTTAAAAATAACTAGTTCACTTCAATATGCTTTCTGTTGCTTGTAATGCTCCTTAAAAGTGGAGTATTAGACTACTGTATTAACTAAATATCTTGCTTCCAAATTCAAAGACACAAAAAGAAGCCACTTAAATGGCATTGAATAGTTTTTGATTCATTGATTTGGAGAAGTGTCCTCCAATGATGTTCTCAGGCTTTCCAGAGAAAGTCTTTGCCATGTGGTTGGAAATGTGTGTTAAGTGAATGTCTGCACACCGGAGCATACAGAGTCATTTTCTGTGATTTCTGTGAGATACACAGAAGAATAAGTGTAATATAATAGAAATGTGAATGTGTAGGAGAGCAAGACAGAAAAAGACAGATCTGCAGTGCTGGAACAGAGGCAGAACTCATATTGTGGAATGCCCTAGGGACCTGATTGTATCAGTTTACGTTTCCTAGGCCTGTTTTGCAGAGAAAACAACGATTTTCTATTTTTTTAACTGTAAATGGAAGTCTTTTTTCTTTGGCTTGTGGATTAACATTGTTGACAAAGTACTCATGAGTTGCCTCCAGGTTGTTGCTGTAAGTTGAAAGCCACTGGCAATTTTGTTTGTTACAGGATGAAACTGTTTAAGAGAAAAGAAAGGAGAGGAGAGGGGAAAAAATATAGGGTTTCCTAGGGGGTTGTTTTAAAATGCTATCTCCTTGCTGTGCACCTGCTGAGAAATTAGAATTTAAGCCTGCCTGAGTTCCCTATGGCTACTTGCTGTCAGTGCCTGTTTTGGCAACCTCTGAGCAAAAAGCATGAAACAGCTTTGATTCTCTTTCTTCTCCCCTCCTTCCCATCTGTTGCTTCACTCTGGATCATGAGGTGTGCCAGCCTCCTTGTGCTGGGAGTGAGATCAAGCAGAGGCTTTTCTGTAAATGCTGACAGTGTCTGAGACCCCTATAATTGGCATTATCTGCAGTGTCCCAGATATCAGCCGAGGATCAGTGCAAACAGAGCATGGAGCAACACTTGGAGCCTTTGCACTGGTATGAGCAAGTTTCTGAGAAAAGAAGCCTGGTCTTGCAAGCAAGATAGTAAGAGCATTAGTGTTCTTTGAGACTGGTACCTCTCTGAAATCAGTTTTAAGGTTAGAGTTATGCAAACAGTGCTATGTAATTTTTTCCGGCATATACCACTCTAGGACTAATGTCAGCTAAAGGCATAAATGTATAGAAAAGGCTGGTACGTGTGCACTTCAGGCTAAAGGGAGAGAAAATATTTGATCTTTCAGTTTTTATTAACTAACCCATTTTCCACCAAAGCTGAGGCAGAACAGGTGTGGCCAATTCAAGGATTCTGCCTTTCCTGGGAACAGTGCCAGGTATGAGTGACTTGAGAGAATGGAAGATATGACACTTCCTTCGTTAGCTGCATACTCATGATTCTGTAGTGTGACTATTAAATTCTTCCTATAACACATGAATTTAAAGGGTTTATTTAGTTCTAACTGCCATTGTTGCAAAAGTGAAGGTTCCTGTCCTGGTTATAGGAGTATAGAAAGCTAGCAGTTACAATACCTATTGAAAGTTTATAAAGCTATGCTACATAAACACAGCTCTCCAAATTTCGCTGTATGTTTCAGTACCGAAGGCTGATTTTTTTTCCCCTGTTGTAATGTTTCATCCTGAATTTTCTTTGTAAAATAGGCCAAAACAGTAAGATGCTTTTTATATTTCCTTGTTTTCAGGAGAAAAGGAGGCTAACAACAAAGAAAAGTGTATTTCACAACATTGAAATTATTGAGATTAGAATTATTCTGAGCGGTGGAATTTGAAATTAAAAATTTCTCTCTTTCTCCCTTCTTTCTACTCTCCCCTATTTTTATCCAAATCGGTTTGACTTTGAGAGTACAAAATACATTATTATGGGGTTTTTTTCCACAGAGAATTTATTAAAGAGAAGGATAAAACTGTAAATAAATTCACACAGAACTACAGTTCATCAGGTCCTGCAAGGGACACTACTACCTGTGATGCTCATCGAAAGTGGTAGGAGACTGGTTTGAAATAGAAGAAAATACTTTCTAGGAGTCTTTAGTGAAGTGCAGGAGATAATTTTCTATTAATTTGCTCCAATAAGGGGTTGGATGGAAGTTGCCACCTTTTTATCAGTTTCTGAAACTGATATTGTGGTTACTAATATTGGAATTTTTAGTATTATTTCGATGTTAGTACACTAGCATCTTCTGTCACTGACTTTGCTGCTTCCTGTTGAAATGGATGTTGAAATGTCACTTTTTACATATTTGTTTATCTCTGACTGTAACTGCTGGATATACTTGTGAAATGAAAAGGAAATTAACAGCTCTTGCATTTTCCAAAACTGTCATGTTAAAATAAATCATAAGCATAATTTGGGAAACTTGTCAGACTGTAATTAGGATTAGTTTTATTGAAGACTGTGTTGTGGTGGTTACTAAGCAAAAGATAGAACATAATTAATGACAGCCACTTCAAGTCACCTTGTATTATATGCCTTTTAACTGTTGATTTATTGGTGCAACATTACAATGAGGTGGCAGTGTGTGCCACTTCAGCATATTTGGGTGAGCCTTTCAATCACCTCGAATGTATTTCCTGTTTGGGCTGGCAGACACAGCTTTGCAGCAAGTGGCAGGGGAAGATAGATGTATTCTGCAACTATGCAGAAGAATGCTGCTTCAGATATGTTCTAAGTTGGGGTTTTTCCTAAGCATTTTACTGCTTTACCAGCACTATCTTTGTTCATATACCTATATGGAACCTTGACAAAGTCAAGAAAAAACACATTACAGCAGATCTGCTCTTCTAGACACATTTTGTTGCAAGCAAGATCAGTGGTCTTACTTCAGCCAAAGTAAGAGTCAGACTCCTGCAAATTCAGTCAGTAGCCTGCTGAAAACAACGTGGACCTGAATAGAGTATGAAGTCTAGGAAGTAGCAGGTTATTACAATTTTATGTCAACGTCAGTGTGTTACCTTCAATCACAGAGATATATAGGTATGGTTTTCTGATATACAGCACTGGTGGGAGAGGGAGGGGTAGAAAATCACCAGACCTGCAAGAAAACAATTGAAAAAAAACCCAAAAAACAAACCTGGTCACCTTCAATTGCAGATTGCCTACTTTACAGTCATTTAGTTCAGAAGAAGCTACAAAATTCTTCCCAACTGCTTGCAGCATCCTTTAAACCTTTAGTACAAAAGATAACAGCCTCAAAAGTTGCAAAAAAACCAGGGGAGACTGAGAGGTGCAAATTTGCATTGTACTTGGAAATATGTTAAACAGAATTTCCTGTATGAGCCTGGTAAGCTGATCGTGTATCGCTGCATAGACTAGACCAGTGTAAGTATGGACCTGTACCATGGTGAGCTAGGGGAATGTTTCTGGCATGTCAGTGGGAGGACTAACGTGGTGTCAAAAAGACAGAATTGTTGATTCTGCATGAGAAAGGCTGCTGAAGAGATTCTTTCTGGTCTTTGATTACATGCACCCCAAGGAATTTCAAGGATTGATGATACAACTACTTTTTTTTCTTGACGGTCACATGAGATTAAGTTCTCTTCAGTTTTTCTTTATTCCCTTCCAGCATCCAAACACCGAAAATTGCAAATGTACCTAAGGATGTGAAAGGCAGTAATCTAATGTAGCCAGAAAGAAGATAAAGAGTTTTGATCAAGAAGGAGGGAGACATCATTACAGTACTGGGAGAGGAGACAAGTTAACAAATATAATGAGCTAGAGGAGGTATGCTGAATTGACAGTGAGAGTTATGTAGAGGCCAGAATGCCTGGATTTTCACCAGGCCAAGTCATTACAGGTATTCGTGTACCTGGAGATGTGCTCTCTTAGCTGTGATTTCAACAGTACTTTCAACAGTGAATCAGATTGCATGCTTAAGCAAATGAATTCTCTGACCATGGAAAAACACTTTAAGAGCTGAAATATCTGGGAACACCACTTTGCTAATGCCAGAAGGACTGATATCTTATAGACTAAGTAGCAGAATTCTGTGATAACTTTTGTTATGAGGGTTCCTTGTCTTCCTTCATTACTTGCTAGAATATATTTCTATATATTCTGTATACTCATTTCTCAATATTGCATACAGTTGCATACAATTAATTCATTGTGTTTGGACATTTGTTTTCAATTGAAGCTATTTTATTACAAAAAATAGTTTATCTTTTATTACAAAAATAAACAAGTTTATTACTTTGTTACAAAAAATAGTTAATATAAAATTATGAGAAAATAATTTTGTCTCTGGAAGAAGCTGAGTATATAGAATGTTAAATACCAAATGGAAGGATGTGCCCTTCAAGATCCTAAAGTGATGGCTGGGATTTTTCATCTTTTGTCTGATGTTTCTAAAGTTTTCCATTGGTTATGTCAAGTACTGAAGTTTGAAAGGACAGGTAATAATCTTGTACCTCATCACTTTGTCAAGCATAGTACTCTGTTCACTGAAATTTGTATTGTCACTTCAACACTGAATCTTCACCTGTAAATGAAAAAGCAGTTCCTTGTGCAGCATATAGCTGTGGTAAGAGACAAAAGTGTCTTTTAATAAATATGTATTTCATTTTTCCTTGCTGGCAGGATAGCTGTATTCTTGAAGCCCCTAGTAATTTGTCTCTGTAGATGGCTGTCTTTGGTCATCACTGCCATACCTTCAAGCTGAGCTGACTGAGCTCCCAGTCAGCACAGACAGCAAGGAATGTACTGAGATTATGTACAGTAATGCAAAGTACAGTAACATTCCTTTTGTCTTTGAAGAAGTACTTATTTTATGAATGCACTGTACTTATTTAAAATAGTTTTTGAAGCTTTAAAGAAGAAGAAATTGGGATTGGAATATCCACAAAGAACTAGTAACAGCTGTGGATTTTTATTCCAGCTAGCCAGAGGAGATTCAGCACCTTTGAAGGTGTTAAACAAAACCACCCTTGTTTTAGCTCTATTTGAAATGCAGACAGAGGGGGGGAAAAAAATCAATGTTTACTAAAAGAGAGAGAAAAAACTAGCTTAAGGAGTAAAAGATCTTGAGAAGTATCAAAATATTAGTATGAAAAAGCAAACCAAATTGGCTTCTCATAGAAACACCTGTAATGTGCCTTCCATCAAGTAAAGTCATGAGATAAGGAGAGAATTCCTCTACTGATATAATTGCTACTGTTCAATGTAAATCGGTGGATTTTTAATGCTTGCACCAAGAAAGAATCCCTCAGTTCTCCTTTGTTTTTCTTCAGCCTCGTCCGTATCTCTCATTTGCATTCTCAGATGCCAGTAGAGCGCTAGACTTTGATCTTTCATATACTTAATAATTTGCTTTAAGCAAGTCCTTAGTCCTTTCAAATCTGATTTACATTTGAACCAGCATCTGATTTATATTGTTCCAGCACTGAAAAGGGACCAGGAGCCACATGTAAACACTGTTTCATTCAGACTGTTTGATAACCTGTCTTTTTGGAGGAAAAGATTGTGTCTTCAGTGTGAAGGAGAACTTGGTTCAAAGAGTTTGGTGTGAATTTTGCATACTTTCAGTGCAGATGATTTGATGACTTGGTGTCCTGGCTTACTAGGTTCATTACAGAACTCCAGTGGTCTTTTGCATAATATTATTAAGATTTTTAAGAATGCTTCTATGGTGCACATTGCATTAGCAGTGTACTCTGTGTTGATAGAAGTCATAATAAAAAGACTTCCTAAATTCAGGGACTATTAGATTCTGATTCTATACTAGGCATTCTGTTGTGCCTTTCATTATACTGAAGATTTAGCAATTTATTCTCTTTCTTCTTGCAGATATTACAATACTTGTTTTGTGCAAGTTATTCTTACATTTTCTGAAAAGCCTATATACTCAGTCATGGTCTACATCAAACATTACCAATGCAGCAAAATCTTTAATTGGATTTTTACTTTTAAGAGGAATGATCAGAAATTGTTTTTTCTGTAAATAATAATGAAGCAAGATGGTATGGGAAAATTATGATTCTAACAGAGAAAAGTAATCATAATAGAAACATTTTAAAATGAGACCTGTATTATCTTAATGTAAATTATTCATCGGTTATCAAGTTTTGATGAGGTTTGTGAAACTCACTTTGTTATGGTTCTTTAATATAACTTTAATATAACTTTAATGTTTGAATCTGTGATGCAGAGAATGGACTTCTACTCAGGGAAACCATTCTGATTTCTGAATAATTGGAAAAGTTTATGTATTCAGTGGGCTAGCAGTACTGAGAGCAGACATCTATCTCCATGACTTTGTAATGTCATGGTATAATATGGGGCATAAACAAGATTGTGCTTGGACAAATAGTGCTATTTCAGGAGAAGAATGTGCTACGTCTGCTTTGTTATCTTCCTTGTTACCAGGGGCTGATCAGAAAGGTTCTTGGCTTCTGTACCTGACAGATGCAATTGATTGTACTGAATTTCTGTCTGCTTTATGTTCACTTTATTCAAACTTCTTTTTATGGCTTCTTTTGCTTGATCAGTTTAACTGCTGTTTTTCCTTCAACATCTTTGATACTTGTGGTCATTCAGTCCTCCATGTCACTGCATTTTGTGTATATAGTTTGCTCTCAAATACAACTGCACCATGTAAAGCTGTTTCATGAAATCATAGAATTGTTAAGTTTGGAAAAGACTTTTAAGATCATCAAATCCAATGGTTAAACCAGCACTGCTATGTTCACCACTAAACTGTGTTCCTAAGTGTCACATCTGCACATTCTTTGAACATTTCTGTGGTCGATAATGCCATCATTTCACTGGGCAGCCTGTTTCAATTGCCTGATTGCACTTTCAAAGAAGATTTTTTTCCTAATACTCGGTCTAAGCTTCCCGTGTTGCCACTCAAGACCATTTCTTCTTGTCCTGGTGCATGTTACTTTGGAGAAAAGACCAATCCTCAGTTGGCTACAAACTCCTTCCAAGTAGCTGTAGAGAGGAGTGAGTTTTCTCCTGAGCTTCCTTTTCTTCAGAGTGAACCATCCTAGCTCCCTCATCTGTGCTCCAGACCTTTCCCCAGCTCTGTTGCCCTTCTCTAGACACACTCCAGCACCTCAATATCCTTTTTGTAGTGAGGAGCCCAAAATTGGAACACAGGACTCGAAGTGCAGCCCCACCAGTGCTGAGTACAGGGGACAGTCACTGCCCTGGTCCTGCTGGCCTCAGTACTGGTGATACAGGCCAGGATCCCGTTTGCCTTCCTGGCCACCCAGGCACACACTGGATCATGGTCAGCTGCTGTCAACCAGCAGCCCCAGATCCTTTTCTGTCCACTTTACAGCCATTCCACCCCAAGCCTGTAGCACTGCATGGGGTTGTTGTGACCCAGGTGCAGAACCTGGCACTTTGCCTTGTTGAATCTCATACAGTTGGCCGTGGCCCATCGATCCAACTTGTCCAGATCCCTCTGCAGAGCATTCCTACCCTTCAGCAGATCAACACTCCACCCAATTTGGTGTCATCTGCGAACTTAGAAGGGTGCACTTGATCCCCTTGTGTAGGTTGTCAGTAAAAATATTAAACAGAACTGACCCAAATACTGAGTGCTGGTGATTGACCATTGTCTGGGTATATCTCCATTCACCACCACTCCCTGAGCTTGGTCATTCAGCCATTTTTTTATCCAATGTATAGCACATCCATCCAAGCCATGAGCAGTCAGCTGGTCCAGCTGAATGCTGTAGGGAATGCAGTCAAAGGCTTTACTGATGTCCATGTATCCACATCCTTTCCCTCATCCACTGCGTAGGTCACCTTGTCAAAGGAGATCAGGTTAGTCCTGCCTTTCAACGATTTTCAAACTGTAGTTTTCCCAAGGCATTATTAATTTCCAGAGTTCTTGAGAACTCCTCTGCAGCCTTCTGGCTACTTAAAGTTCTAAAACGCAGAGTACATGAACATGTCTGGTGTAAACATCTACTATTTTAATACCTCATGAGCCTTCAGTTCATTCAGTTCTTTATTACCTGAGCAGTGGATGAGCTTTTCCATGGCTTTTCTGTTTCTTCTAGTTCTGTGCATTGAAGATACACAAAGCCTTGCTGGAATAAGCCTGAGGAATTGTAGATGTGTCCTAACAAGGTGTGTTCACTTGATTCCGTCTTTATCCTCTCAAAATGTTTCTCCTGTTTTTATTCATAGTCCCTGTGACAACATTTCCTCAGCTTCTCAGCCCTTACTTACTGTCTGTCTCAGGTAAACGTTTCATTTCTTTGTCTTGTTTCTCAGTTTGTGATTCTCATCTGTTTCAATTTTATTTCTCAAGCCTTCTGGTGATATTTTTCAGCTTTTCCCACTGTGTTTTTTGGTACTCTGAGACAGGATCTTTCCATTTCTTCAGCTTCGTATCTGCGTTTTTTTTAGAAGTAATCCTGCTTTTCATTAGCTTGAGTTTTTTTGGTTTTCCAAGCTGCTGTCTTAGCTTTGGTCATCACTGCAATCTGTGAAATGCAAAATATGTGGAGAAAAAGCTGATATGCTTCTTTGTCTTCACTTCTTCTGGCTGTTGAGTACCAAAACCAGTTATTTTATTTGGCCATGACAAGAGTTCTCTGTTTACTCCAGAGTAGTATTCTAAGTAAAACATGGACACTAACAGAAAAATATTTTACAGGAAATTATATTAGTAAATGTAAATGTTTTATAACTCCTACATGTCTCTACCCTGATAGGGGAGGCTAGTCTTTTAAAGTCCTTGTTCAGTAAGAAAAATGAACTGGACGCACGGCTGATCTCTTCCTCTTGTTGTTTATTCTTTTCTTATCAACAATTTCTGCACACCTAGCGTGAAGGAGAAAGCACACCAAAGAGCCCAAAAGCAAAAAGCCTCCAACACACAGATTCAAGGACCTCTTCAAGATAATCCACCCAATTATCACTAAAAACATATATTATTTCTCCTTTTCTACCAATTACTAATTAAACTTCTATACATGTAACACTGTGGCAAATTCTAAGCAATCATTGAGTGACCCAAAACTGCAGAATATGGAGTAGATGAAGAAGAAGGAAGCAGCCTGAAAATCACAAGGATCCTCCATCTTGTCTTCATTTACCTACCACTCTAACAAACCCAAAAATCTACGTTTCTCACCCTGTGATAAATTACATATTATACTACTATCTAATTTACATTCCTGAAGATTCTGTCTCATCCCAAAGTCTAGGAAGCCCTTTCCATGGACAAAGGTTAAAAGCAGTATTTTTCAGAGGGGTTGGATCTTTAAAACATGCACAGAAATATTCCCTGCGTTCTAGATTCCAACAAGTAAAAGTGTATAAAATGCTGTTATTTAAAACAAAATTTTAATCAGACTTCAGCATAAAATGTTCTCTTTCAAATGAAGATTGTAAGTTGTATGAATTTGTGGAGGCCCAATTGATCTTTGTTCTATTTTACTAATTTAAGTTTGAGGTAATATTCAAATTGTTTGATGAAATCTTAAAGAATGACAGACTCCTAAACTTGGAAAGATAATCTGCTAAACACCAGAGAACACAGAGATTGTGGTGTCTCAATCATAAGAGATATTCAAAAGTCATCTGGATACAGTCTTAGTCAACAGGCTCTTGATGGCCCTCCTTGAGCATGGGAGTTGGACAAGACAACCTCTGGAGGTCCCTTCCAATCCCAACCATTGTGCAAGTCTGTTATATGACTGCCCTGATGCCATGTTAAAGGTACTTCAAGAATTTAGCTTTGTTTTCTGTCATCCTGTTTCTGAATTGGCTGTGGGATTACTGGGGGATCTCTCTGTCTCAGTTCTTGTTGCCTTTTCTGACTTCTACGATGTCTGTAAACAGGATTTCTCCATAGTGGTTACAGTAGTTGCTGATTAAAAACCCCGTACGTCTGGCACAAATTTGGTCACATAATCCCTTATTCCAAGGAATCTCAGTATCTCTTCTATCGACTAGACATGATGATAATGCTGTTCTTGTATTCTGCTTGCACATCTTAATGCACTAACAGCTCTCTCTACTTCCACTACAATACTTCCAATATGTCTCCTTTATGCTTTTTTTTTTGTGTGTGTTTGGTTTTAGCTTGGCCTTTTCCTAATCTTTCCAAAGTCGTTGAATGCCTCTTGCTGCTCTTTCTTCCTGTGTTTTTTTTTTTTTTTTTAGGAAATATTGCCCTGTAAAACTTGATACTCTGTCTGTGCCATCATAAGATGAATGCATAACCTTTTCAAATGGCATCTGCCTGAATTTTGCATATTCATCTAACACAGTGATATCAATGGTCTCTCAAAATACTTCTTTTTGTAGGCAGTAAAAAAGTTCCAATTTTACACAGGCCTTTCCTTGTGCAAAAGCAAAGAAAGATGTAGCTACTTTATGTTTTCTTATTTGTTATATCCTGCAGTTGTCTTACTCTGCTCTAACTTTGGGAACAGTGAGGCTGCAGTGGGGTTCACTTCCTGCAAAACCACAGCTATCCCATAGTAGTTTGTTACTGGTATGTTGGGATTATTGGTCTCAGCAGTCAGCAATGAGCTGCATACATTGTATTTATTTAGATCTTTGGATAATGCAAGTAAAAAGTGATACTGAATGTAAGCTCTGGTGGAGGTCACATTAGACACTGAAAAAATGCAAATGAATTACTAAAATCAGAGGAAAATGTTGTTATCCCCCACTGAAGTAAGAAGCTGCTTACCAGCAAGTTTAGCAGGAAAGATGTTTTTTTAGTCTAATAAACAGATATTTGCATATCTAAGGAAGTGAACAAGCACTATTAAGAAAAATGGACAGACTGTGTCTCAAAAATGAAGGAAACAGAAGGAGTCTGGATGAAAGATGTATGTCTATTAAGATCCCAGGAACATTTCAAAGCCTGTTGTGATTTAACTGATGAAGGAATATGAAGATCTCACAAGGAATGGAGGAGTGCACCTGAAAGTACTCAGTGAGAAGTTCATCTCTTGCAGATGAATTCTCAGACCAGAACTTGTGAATGATTTTTTGATGATTTGGAAAATGTGAAACATAAGGTGTGCACAAGGACCTGAGCTGTGATTTTCTCCTTGTCAGTGCCAGTTCAATATGGATGTAGGTACATTAAACATAGATTTTGACTGTTTGGTGATAACTTTAGAAAGCATTCAGCAGTGTTGTCAGTTTTGAAAACTACTGATAAAATGTATGACTGATTTTTTACCTGAATTTGGCTTAAATGTAATTTAAGGGAACTAACAAGGCATACTTAATACAAAAGTATAACACTACCATACTCTAGGACATTTGTGTATCATAAAAATACAAAGGAAATACTAATAGGAGTAAATGTTGTTGTCCTCATTGCGCTTTTCAGTATAGTCACTCTTCTGGTGGAGTGGAGAGCTGTAATCCATCACCTTTTCAGAATTTCTTCCCCCCACTCTGACAAGGACTGTTGCTTGTCCATCCTGTCACTGTGTGTGCAGCTCCACATGTTTTCTGAGCTCTGAATGATTTTCTATCTTGCGTTTATTTTCTGGTGGGATATTGGATTATCAATCTTACTCCCTGTGTCAGAGATCTGACTGATCTCCGTAAACTTCATTCTGGACTAGATGGCTCCTGTTGTTTGCCAGTCTCTGCTTTTCCTTTTTTTCTGAGGAAGTCAGGAGCCTGATTGTGAAATACCTGTTCCAAGTCTGTCCCCATCTCTTTTGTGGCCAGCTCTAGTTAGCTTCTTGCCAAACTTAAATGGTACAGTTAATTTGGTATCGGTCACTGGCCTCTCTTTATCGTGTCGCTTTTCTTTTGTAACTTCAGATAACTAATATTTCTTTCTAGGGTATTTTATTTTTACAGTTTGCAGTATTCTGTTTTTGTGACAGATTTTCATGTTTGGGTTCTACTCTGTGAGTTAATTGAAACTATTAAACACTTGAAGTATGTCTTGAACCACAACTGCCAGAAATAAGGCTACTTTCTAATTACTGTCTTTCTCGTCACTGGTATCAGTTGCTTCCAGGTGCAGAACGAAGCACCATTTTCATCCCTTCCCATTGTTTTTAATACTTAGACAGATTTTCAGCTCTGGTGAATGTTTCAGCTATTCTGCTTTTCCAGCTTGCTAATTTCTTTGATTTCTTTTAATTCTTCTCTCCTCCCCCTCAGATAACAATGTGGGGTTAAGTCTGGGCCCAGACGCTTAAAAAAAGACCCTCTTTATTTGGAGACATATTACATCCTGCCTCTGCATTACAGGGTGTGTACTGAGTGGAGCCCACCACTCAGCCCTCCTGCAGCAGGAAAGTGAAATTTCTTGGTGGTTCACATCTTGGTGCTGCATTTTACTGTGGGAAATACGGGGTAACTGTGCAGAGACATGATTTTTTTCTATCACAGTCTTTCATACCTGCTTTTTAACTGTGATTCTTTCACCTGTCATGAGTAGTTACACAGCACATGGTTGGCAGGCTGTGCCCATGCTGATAGGTAACAGAGTGTAGTAGTAGATTCACTCTAGGATCTCTAGGAGATCTAAATGCATCAAGAAGTTCACCTTGGACTTCTGTATTCTGATTCATCAGGGTGTAATTTGAGCTTCTTGTGAACATGGATTCTATGACAAGACATGCTTGCATTCTTAGGTATGAGTGGGAAGGAGAGAGTTTGGACTTGCATGAGGACAAAGTGAGTCCTCTGTTAGTTGTGTTTCTTTAGAATTCAAGATGATGAGTTTTTATTGTGATAGAAAGATACTAATTCTTTTAATAAAATAATTTAATAAACAAAGTGATGAATGGATTGCTGGTTGTAGTGTTAAGATAGTAAAGTTGTATCCTGATCTACTATATTGAAAGGATTTGCATAAGAATGTAAGATAAACTCTATTCTAGGACATAGAATACACAGCAAGATTTAAAAATAGTATATCAGGAGCTATGCAGTATGGTCCATTTGCATTTCTTCATCTTACTCTGCAACAGAAGATAAATAGATACAGTCCCCACGAAAACATTGCCTTCAGATGCAGTGAATATGATTAGGTACATTGTAATTTTATCTCCAGGTGAAATATAAGATATTGCTAATGCTAAATAACTGCCTGTCTTCCAAAATTCCTATTTCCACTTTCCCTTTTAAGCTGTGCCCATCACCTATGAATGTGATCTCACTTTAAAGCAAACATAAAAGAGGTAAATCTTGGTATATATAGAGTGTTGTACTTATGCAGACATTCATCTCTTTATTACTGTGATGCAAATCAGTTTATTGTGTGCCAGATGAAAAAAAATACTTTATCTCATTACTACTCTTAAGTAGGATGGAGTTCTGGAGTTTTCTGTGTACCTGTGCCTTGATTTTGCAGCTAAGAGAAGGAATATGGCAGTGGCACTTGATCATTTTCTTTGCAGCAGCGTTCGTACTGATAGTGCTCAGTAATCAGTGTCGTGTTGTTTTCAGCCATAGAATCCTCATGCTCTATTAACTCTGGTGGTAGGAAAATGGCTGTTGGCAATTTTCCATCATGTCAGTGCTCTTAGTATTTACGTTAGAAACAGTATTTATGAAGGCAAGAAAAGTATTTCTTGTTTTTTCCTCTCTTTGGATCTTTCAGTGTTGAGAGCTGGAATGTATTCTCTCTGTTTGTCTATTGTTTATATACTGTAGAGGATGCAAATACAGTACTACCCCTGTTACCTGGAGTAACAGGAGCTTCTGTGTCCTGGTTTGAGCCAGACAGCTGCCTGTTTGAATTCCCACATGAGGCTGAAACTGAGAAAAAAAGTTTATATTTATAAAGAAACTTTGTGAAAGATTTTTTTTTCCTTGTTTAATACTGCACAGCAATTCATAATGATCTGTCCAGGTATTATTTTAAAAGAAAGGCATTGTTCCTGTGCAGATCAATACAACCTAGATGATGCACAATTCATCCTCAATGGGCGATTGCATTCATTTTTCATTTTAACATTGAATCATTTGATATACTTTGAAATAACAAAGCAATGATCTATGTACTGGGGGTATCAAAATTGAAAAAAATTTAATAATATGCATGTCAAATAAAATCAACAGATTTCTATTTTATTTTATTCAACTATAAACTAGCTTTAACCCAGTGTCAAGGCTCAGTTGCTTGAAAACATAGCAAAGTTTTTCTTTCTGTATTTCTGCATATTCTCTCTCCTTACCCTCCCCAGCTTTCTCTTCCACATTTTTTCTCCCGTCTTGGATACTTGGATACTCCGTCTTGGATACTTTAATATTCACATTGCATTAAACATCTGCTCTATGTATCAAACACTCTGAGAATCCATCCGTTGTTTATGTCAGTTAATGTTAAGCAATACTTTGTACAGCAATAAGAAGCAGTGAAAACCCAGCAATAAACTGCTGTGTGGTAGTGATTTCTCCTCAGGGTCTGCAACAAGCCATTTGATTTGACCGGAATAACGGCAAGCAATTTTAGACCTTTGCATTAACTCTGCAGGCCAGCATCCGTGTGGGTTGTTAAGTGTCAAGCTTACAGAAGGGTACTGGTGGTGAAGTCCTGGAATAAAAACTGATGGGTGCCAGAATAAGCATTTGGCTGAACAGAAACATTTATCAAAGATTTCCTGTGAGGGTGTCCTCCAGGTTATTTGTGGCTTCTGTGCATTTGAATATATGTATATATATTATATATATATATTATATATATTCTGTGAATTTATATGCAATGAGATAAGACAGAAGAGTACTATTAAATTTAAAGACAGCTAGTTTGGGGTTTTTAGGTCCTAACTGCCAAAAGTGAAATACTGAGTTGATTTAGTTTTCAGGAAACATGCACATAGAATTTTCTGAAAATAGGGTGTTTCAAAGTGTTTCAAGGCAAACATTGGCTTGAGGGGGCTTTTACCAACCCTGGGATGTTTGAGTTTTTTGATGTGTCATCCCATTGTGTTGTTCCCCTGACTGCCTCTTCCCTCTCCCATATCTTTTTAAGGGGATGAAAGTATATAAAGAAGTCACTTGTTTTTTGAGAACAAACTTCTCTGACATATACTAATCAAACAGTACAGAAAAAAAAATCATCAGCTAATTTAGATATTTCTTATAAGTACCATTATCAGTAGTTCTTTATCAGTAGAAAATTTGGATATTTCTTACAATAACTACTGTTTGACTTCATGTTTTTTAATGAGATCTATCACTTTTTGTATTTGGCTTGTTCCTTAAAATCTGCATAAATCATGAAATAATATTGTGCAACAGAAAAGCATCTTCTAGTTAGTAAAACAAATACTTTGATTAAGGAATCTGAGTGGCAGTGTACCCTTCTGGCAAACAGTTTTTTTTTTTTTTCTATTGGTACAGTAGCATTAATTTAGGAAATTGCACAAGGCCTTTAGAGAGATTTAATAAAGCTATTGATTGCATTATGCAGTACTAGGAAAGGGCAAAAAACATACTTATGGCATGGCTTAAATAAACTGATATTAGTCCATGCTTCCTCTTAATTTTTTGAATTTGTTGTCAAAAAAGTGGAAATCCTGGGAGCAAGATATCTGCACCAATATCGTGAAGAAAGCTTCTGAAGAAAGGAATGAAAATAACATTGTGAGAGGCACATAGATAAATTCAAATTATTTTGTAGTGTCATTTTTGTAATAAAAGTAGAAATTATAAGGGAAAAACATGGAGTGAACAGTTTATCCCTGAATACCTCCTGTGTTTATTAAGGAAAATATATGTGTAAAAGTGCTTGAAAGGAAATTCTTGTCTCTCACTCTATGTTTGTTTTACAACTTGTAGTGTTTTAGGGTCTCAGATATTTATATGGGAGACATCTCATGTATGCTAACACAAAATCTGCAGAAATAATTTGTATCTCTAGTTTTTTTTTTCTTCTTCCCTTTAGTGTTTTTTTTAACTTCCATCATGAGTATTCGAAATTAAATACTGTCACATATTCTGGAGTATCTAGCCCTTGGTTACATTACAACCAGCAGCTAAACCAAATAAGATTGCAGTACATAATGTTAGTAAATGTGGATGTCTGCTGGTGTTTATTCATGCACTCATTTTTCTATGTATAGTGGTGAGCATGTGTGCATGTTATAACAAATATCCTCATCCAGCTTCAAATGGGGGTGGTTAAATATAGTGGAATCACAGGAAGAAGATGCTTTGATCTTTGCAAAAGAGTAGGATGGTAAAGGTGGGGAAAAGGCCCCACAAACTCATGGTACTCTGCATGAGAGAGCTGGATCATTTTGCATTTAATCTTTTTCTGTTCTAACCTTGCTCTCATTTAAAGTAAGAGTGATGTTCCCAGTTTGTGCTTTGGGGAATATAATGGTTTTTAACAGAACTTAGAAGATAACATAATTGGGTGGCAAAGATTGAAAAAAGTATCTTTTGTGCAAATTGCACAGATACTAAGTTCATAGATAAAAAAAAACGCTCTCAAATGTGTATTTGCTTTGTGGCCAACTTAGGTGAGAAATTGCTAATTTCTATTTCGCACCATGATGATAACTTACTGATAATGTCAGAGGATTATATTTTGATGTAAACTTACATAGTTTCATGCTTTAATTAAATGTTTGGAAATAAAACAAGCTGTTGAGCTATGTACAGTTTTTGTAACTTAATTTCTTTTTTATGAAAGTCATGCAGAAATAGATTTTTTAAAAAGCCAAATATTGTCCTTGTATTCAAATAATAGTACTAGTATAGCATGTTAGTGTGAAGTTCCAGCACATTTTTGTCTTGTGATTTTGTATTTTAGCTGTATAATTTTTACTTGTTGGTAAAATATAGTCTTTGTGAAGGCCAGGAGGTAGAAACCCTTTATTATTCCAGCACTATATGGGACTCTGCACTGCTGTATCAGGACATCTCAAGTAACAGTTTTATGATGCATGAGGATATTATTCTTTGCAAGCAATAACACACATTTCTATTTCCCCAGCAATATCCACATAATCAAACATTCACAAGTGCTTTACAAAGAATTTAATTAAATAGTGTGCAGAGTGACTGGATCCAGCGTGTACACAAGCTGTTATATATTCAGTAGTTCCCATTTTGCAGTTAGTGCAGAACACTTTTGTGCAGTACTATGTGTGAATGATATTTCCATCAAAATGTGCATTATCACTCCTCCCTTTGTACCTTACTCCTTAAAAATGACACTAAAACCTTAACAGATGTCACCTCCAGGATCACAGGATACCTTGCTCAGGGCTCTAATGGTGTGATAAACAGGGAAATACAAATTCTCATGTTGAGACTTGAACATCACACATTGTTCCTCTGAAATCAAACGTTTATTACTCCCCAGAGAAAGATATAGATTATTGTGTCTTTTACCACAAAACTAGACGTGTTTGGAATTTTATTTAAAGGTAGTAGAAATTTTTGAAGCTATCAAATACCAGCCACTGAAAAATTAGCATTGAGACTTGGATATTCAGAATTTAGACGTGGACAATAAGAAGCAAAAAATTTTGTGATGATGAGTATTTTCAGAGACCATTCTGTCAGTCAGTGGAGATTAAGAAAGTCTCTTTGGCATTAAAGTGCAGTGTATCAGACCCTATACTAGAAAATGGTAGTATGCTCATATTCACTCAATATTATTGGTATGCTCATGTCACCTGCAGGGATTATCATTCTGGAAACTGACAGGGTTATCTAATATGTTTTGTTTTCTCTCTTCAGAAAAGCCCTTTCAGCAGCAGCCGGTGCGTGAAAGGACTTTTCAGGCTTGCAGAGAAATGGGGCTGTGTTGGATGAAAGTGATTTAAAATATCCCTCTGTGGTTGCCTACCTGCAAGGCAGTTATCTGTCCATCAGATTGGAAGGTTTTCTTGGTGTGTCTGTGCTGTAAAAGTATCAATCCAAACCAGTACAGCAATACCAATGACACAAATAGTGAAAGACTGTCTATAATTAGCCTGTAAATGTGTTTAGTCTGAGACCTCCCCCTTGTTTCCCAGTTCCACAAGAGTTATTCCATTTTGTTACTGGATGATACTGACAAAATCTATTCATTTTGATTGGAAAGAAAGACTAAAAACTAAAAATAATATAGACTAAGGAGATGAAAGGATCACTGAAAAATAGGGACCTGGTTTTACTTTTGTGCTAGTTCTGTTCTCTTTGAAGGGAAATGCTGAAAACTTAATTGGGGTAAATAAAAGCAGTATTCGTCTTCTGAAGACACCTTTTGGAAAGTTTAATTGGTATGGGAGAAGTTATAGCGTTCTTTACAGAGTTGGAAATGGGAGAGATCCCTATTTAACGTTAATGAAAACTTGCCATTAACTTCAGTGATTCCACCTAGTAATGTTTGTGTCTTTTTTTTTTTTTTCTCCATCCCTATTCCTTCTTTGTATAGCAGACAGGAGCTTTTCATTTTGCCTGTCATTTATAACAAATTACAGTTATTCTAAAAAAATCATACAGTTCAAGCTTCAACTGAAGAAGAAAAGGAAAGTATGTAGTTTTGAATTTACTCACATGCCTAATCTTTAACACCATGTTTTGGGTTTTTACATTATTTCCTTTAATTAGGCTCATGTTCTAGTGTTTGCTTTTCTATAAAATATTCATTCTTTAGCATGTAGAGTGTATCTCTGTGATTTGGATATTTTCTGCATGTATTTAGAAGGAGCTACTAGACTTGCCTTGAATTCACTAGTAGGCTAGTATTTTTATCCTTCTTGAAGCAGGCCCTTTTTAGGAATGCCAGAATATACCCAAATTCTCATTTCCTAATATTTCAGGGGGAACTTCCTATGAATCTTGGAGCAGAGCTCCTGCAGTCTGTTCTCCAAGCCAATTCCAGCACACATATTGGCAAGCCAAAACAGACAAACCTAGGAGAGGTGTCAGTGCTATAATACAATTTAGAGTGTTATTTAGAATAATTAGGTCAGAATTTCTCTTGTTCAAGTTCAGAAGTCACCCACTGAAGGATCACCTAGACAGACTTGTGATAACTGCCAATGGACTAGCTTTGGAAGAAGAAGTAGTAGAGGCAAATGAGAGAGGAGTGTGGCAGCCAGGCTAATTAATTGAGAAGTCAGGTTAATTAGTTTGACTAGAGGGAGCACCATGCTGATGTCACACTGTAGCTTCCAAAATTTTGTATGATTTGTACATGGGTTGTACTGGGCTTCTAATAGACCAGCAAGTTTCTTCTGGGCTCTTTCAGACGTTTTTTGCTTTGAAGCAGAATTGTGTATTGCTTCATTCCCTATGGAAATGTACTGTAATTTTAGTTTTCTTTCCAGACTGGCAGTCAATTTAGTTCCTTTTCAGTCTTCTGCAGTAAAATTTTTCAAAGACATGTATTAGAGTATTGAGTTCAACCTCATGCCACTGGGAGAGATTCTTGGTGCTTTGTTTTTTGCTTGATGAAGGACTGTCCCATCTTGTTTCTAATATTTTCTCACTTACTGAATACAAAACTGAAGTAAAGTTCCTTAAATTGCATATGGTTCCATTGTTCCAGCTGGCAGGGCTGAGAGGTGGCTGTCAGCAGTCTTGCTCCCAGAGGATGTGTGCTAGCAGCAGTGCACACTGGAAGATGCCTTTAGTAAGAACTGGGGTTCTGAACAGTTAGCTATTTTTCTTCGTGTTGTGAAACAGTATTTCTTCAGTGTACCCATAAATGTCAGTCATTACATATAGTTTGATGTGTAAGATGTTCATAAAGGAGTTGCTTTAAGGAAAGGATAAAAAATACTTGTGGTAAGTCTGTGTTACGGTGCTGATATGGTATAGCAAACATGAGAAACCCAGGAGTAAATCAACAAGGTGTTGTAAATTAGCTGGATTCTGTATAGAAAGCTACATTAGAAATACTAAATACATGGTAATCATTTGTGAGGAGATGGTGGCATAAGATAAAAATGCCACTTTTTATTTATGTTTTATTAATGTTTCCTAAGAAATATTACTCTAAACTGTTTTTCTTTGTTTGTTTGACTGAGTTTTTTTCCTCCATGTATGTTATTTAAAATGCTTTTAGTGATGATTTATAGTCCTTCTTACAATACCTCTTCAGCATAGTAGCTCCCACAAGGAGTTAACATATATTTTTTCTATTTCTAGATCTGTTGGCTGTGCCTAAGCATCCGTATGCTGCTATGGAAAACTGGGGACTGAGTGTTTTTGTGGAGCAAAGGATACTGCTAGATCCAAGCATTTCTTCTATTTTATACCTACTGGATGTCACCATGGTCATTGTACATGAGCTATGTCATCAGGTATTGAAGGTGTTCAAGTATTTGATCTTAATGTCAGAAATCACGCTCTGCTTTTCAGAACTGAAAGTGCATTTGTATTGTGAATTTGTATTGTGAATTTGTATTGTATGGATGGTTGTGATTTCTATTATAACTGGAATCCGTATAACATGGAGGTCTGTAAGACACATCCCTACAATACAGAAACTGTGAAGACTCAAAATGTGGATAGAAAATTGGTAGCAATGAACAGCTTCCCTGTCCTCTGTAGCAGTATATTCTGTGTGTTTGTGTGTCAGTGTATTTGTTACTGGTATGTAGAGTAAGCATGTTGATAGCACATTCATCCTAAGTTTCATGTTCATGTCAAAAAATGTTTTGGCTGAAGTCAATTTGGTAGCAGTCTTTGTCTTCTGTCATACATACACATAACCATTTTCTTCTCAGTTTTTTTCCCAGTTTGGTATTGACCCTCTCTGTTCACTAATGGTAGATAAGTGAGTCTTTATGTGTACAGAAACTATTGTGTCAATAAGAAAACTTAAAATAATAAAACTATATTAAAATTTATTTTACGTTTTTCCCATCTTCATATCTCCAACTAAACACATTACAAGTGTTAGTAATATTGAATTGAATGCAAATGTTATTGAAAAAACTTGCTACAGGGGCAGGAAACGCTTTCTTACACTCATAAGAGGCATAATCATAGCCTTCAGGTTAAAATGAATGAAATCCTACTGTGTAATCACCATGGCTTACATCTGTGACTTTACACGGTATTCTTTAAAGGCAATGCAAATTCTTAACACTTTCTGCAAATAAAAAGTACCATGTAAAAGAGAGCCATTGTAATGGCATTCTGGCAGATGAACCTGAAAATAACGTTTGGTTCATATTTGTATTTCACATTAAATTTATCCATAAATATGAAGTCCTCAACTAAAACATGAAAATTTTATTGAGAGTTACTGCTGGTTTGATCTTGATACTATCGTCTGGTTTTGCTATAAGCTCTTCACTGTGCAGTACAATAGAGTAGTACACAGTTGAGCTAGAAAAATTACAGTGCCTTAGGAATCGTGTGGAAAACATACATTAGGTCATCAAGTCCCAGCTCCTGTGAGTATTAGATTTTTCCCTGTGATGTGTTTGTAGTGCCTGGTTCAGTACTCCTGATTACAGGGTTATATGGCTGCCCTTAAAACCTTTTGATTAAATCTGATAGTAAGGAACTTTTTCCAAGTGTTCAAGTCTTGGTTTTTCTGAAGTAATTTCATTACTTCCAGTTATTCTTTGCACTGCTTTGATAATTTCCTCTGCTTCCAGAGCAATTTGGACTTCAGATGTGGGCAATTATCACATCAATAAGTGTCCAAGTTTGTTTATTTGATTCTTAGAGACACTGAAGCCTTTTTACATTGTTCTGGGAATTTTAGAGGATCATGAAGTGGGCAAAAACTATAGCTGAATTTATTTTAGGCTAGAAATATGATCATAAAGTGCATTTAAGTGACCTTAACATTTCAGATTAAGATTTCAGATTTCAGATGAGGAGGCTTACTTACGTATCCATGTTGATATTACTTCCAGTGCTGCTTGCTTAGTTAAAAGTAACTTCCTCTATTCCTGTTGCTGCTGTTTCTGTTACATTGCCTTGCAGATTAGGTCTTGGCTCAGCTGCTTCACTGGATAGCTAGACAAGATAAAAAAAATTCAAGTTAAGGAAGCATTATTTCTACTTTTTGGATGCAGAATTGAGTCACAGAGAATATGGATTATTCACCAGCAAGTAATGTTTAAAGGGAGAAACGCTCAAAAAATATAACCTAAAATACACTGTCTAGCACCTCCATCACATTGTCTTTATTTAGCCCTTTTTTCTACCTTTATCTTACCATACTCAGAAGCCCCTCAAGGAACTCTGTAAGCAATACTATCTTAGCTGAAAATGTACTGAACTGAGACCAAGTTAGGTCCAGGATCTCTTGCCTCTGCTGTTTGTTATTTATTCATTGCATCTTTCATTGTCTTTTGCTATGCATCATATCACCTGTTAGTCTGTGGTGACACATGAATATTCTCCCCCTTCACTCATTTTTACACATAGAATAACAAAAATTAACCAAAATCTCTCTGGTGCAAAGAAAACTAGAATCCGCATCTCCACATCTCCAGTTTTACTTTTTATTTATTGATTTTTTTTCGGTTTCAGGGAAGGGGAAATGCAACTCTTCTAAAATGTATTTTTGTTGTTTTTTAAAGAATTGTGTCATTGTCCAGTTTCCCTGACTTTAAACGCATGACTTCAAGATTTAGGGAACATATCTGAGCATGTAGTAAACTGATCTCTATGAGAGCGCTGTTACTTAGAGTAACATAACAATTACTTTGCTAATGTTGTTTCCAAGATTAGAGAAATCAGGTTAATATTAAAAATCCAGATTTTTGCCTTCAGATTTTACTGTTTACAAGTTTTGATTATCAAACCTACTCTGTATTAATACTTGAGCACAGTGTTCAGGACAGATAGAAAATGAAAGACAGTGCTGCAAAAGGACAGATTCGGTGGTTGCTAAAATACAAGTAAAAGCAGGTGAGAAAGGATTTCATGTCCAATTTCTTCACAGCTGACTTTTCATGTTTGACCAGGTGTTTTAGGTACACATTTTCGGAGAGATGCATGAAAATTACTTCTGTAGTTTTGGTACAGAAATTTTGTAGGGTGCTATTTTTTGATATTTCAGCTTAAGTGTTCTTTCAGAATATTTTGTCTATTTAAATAAAAAAACCCAACTTATCATACGAGTGTTTTGGCATAAAATCTTGTCCTCTGAGCTCTAAACCATGAGTTGGTCAAGACACAAGTATTTCTACCAACCTAATTTGATAGCTTGAAATTAATTACTATAATTTATTAAAACAATTCTGTTAAGATAGTAATCAGTTTTATTTGCATATCATAGATCAGTTCCACCTATAGCTTTTGAAGAAAGAGTCATTTGAATTTATGCATCATGATTTTTTGTAATAGTTGTCCCACCTGAGCACAAAACTTGGTGTAACAGATTGAAAATTTGAATTTATGCATCATGATTTTTTGTAATAGTTGTCCCACCTGAGCACAAAACTTGGTGTGACAGATTGAGTTACAGAGGCATGAAAGCAGAAAGAAAATTAAGAACTTCTAAAGCAACAGTTTTTAAATATTCTACAAAAAAAAAAAATATAGGAAAGAGTGTCCTTTCAGCATATCTGTAAATAAAGTACTTTCTGCATATCAGATTTAATATAATACCTGAGGGAGATGAGAAATTTATGTGGTCAGTACATTTCAAAATGAAGTGATGGTCTTCACTCCAGGCAGATAGACCCTATAGTCAAATACACAAATAAATAAATAATTACTTAAAGAAATTAAATGCTTTACTTACAGGTTTCCTTTGAGATATGTAACACCTAGGAAGATAATAGCACCTTTCTGCTGGAAAATCTGGCTTTCTTGCTTGCAGCCTCTGGGTACTGCTCTGTCTGTGACATCCATGACTCTCTCTGATGCTGTTCAAAAGTAGTTAAGCAAATTCCCCACATTGTCATGTTGATATCACATACTGCTTTAATGCCTTTAAAACATTTCTTCCTTTAGGTGGATAATTAAACAAATCGTTTTAACTGTATCATTAATAAATGAACCCAGAAAACTCACAATGGAGTAAAAGAAATTCTCTTTTGTAACACCATAAATTAATGTTATTAATTCAAATTACAGGATGAGGCATTATGAACTTTACAACCTTTATTTTTTTAAAATCTCTCTGGCTAGTCATAGTTCAAAATGACAACTTTACCACTGGTTTCCTATTTATTCAGGTGTACTCCTGCAATTCAGGAAATAAATTCTATGCTGTTATATTTAGTCATTAGAAATCATTTAAGCAACCTACATTAGGGTGAATTTAACTTCCATACTTCTTGGTGTATGGAAGTTATATTCACTTTATTGTTTCAAATTCTGAAAATGCATAATCTCTATGAATATATTTACAGCATTTCTTTGTCTTTTCAGTTAAATGTTCTTAAGATCAGGATCTATGTTTAGTGGCCCTGTAGAGAGTTAAGCTATTGATAGCCTTCAACTATATTATGCATACTGAGTGTGCATTAAGTTCAGCTTCACATAGTGTATGTTTCTATCAACCGCATCTTTTCTCTCTAAATTCTTAAGCTGGTTGTCAGTGACATTCGTTGCCACGTTTTTCTTCATTTTTTTCATTCGAATTCTATTTGCTGAACCTTATGTGGCCGTCTGGTAATCTTCCAGCTAGTCTGGTCTTTGGTCGCTAGTCTGCTCTTTGAAGCTCTAGTATTCACATCACTACAGATCTTCATGGCAGCATTGATCCTTCTGTGGTGTCATTCTCACTCCACAAAGACATGCACAGAAGTGACATCTTTCATTCGGGTCCCAGACAAAGCCTTCAAACAAGCCAGCTGTCATGAAATCAGACTGCTTATGGGCCAACTCTGCTTTCATGCATTCCTCACTCTCATTGCAGCTCAGCATCAGTTCCTCTTCTCTGACATGAGTCTTTCCCTCTAGAATACTTAATTGCTGCTCCCTCTCTGTATTTTTAGAGCTTGCTTACACATGAAAGCTCAAAATTATCTCTGTTGATCACAACTAATTTTTATAAATACTAAGAGAAAACTGACAGATAATGTTATTTAAAGTTTTGGGGTTTGTTTGGCAGAAGAGAGGCTACAGAGAGTATGAAACAGGTTTGCATAATACTGTTGATATTTCTGTTCTTACCACTGATGTAACGTTATTCAGGTTACAAAGAAACCTGCCAAGGAGAGGAGCATCAGTAGTATTGTAAATCTTTGTAGGCAGAGAGTGGGTAGGAAGAAATGCTAAAATTTAGGTCTGGGGTGGAGAATGTATTCCCATTCTCACATACATGCTTTTCAATATTCACTCTATGCATCATGAAGTTTCCATGTAATGGATCAGATTACTTAAGTTAGAAGCCTTTTTCTATCCAGTGTGTATGTTAGTCTGTTAAACCTAGGTGAGCATCTTCTTCAGAGAACTAAAGTTGACTCTGTGAATGCTGTCCTCAGTGCTTCTTTTGCCCCGCTTACTGTTTTCTAATGTTTTACTTCATTAACTTGTTCATCCTGTAATGTTGAATTAATTAGCACAGGAAAAATATAGTTAGTGAGTTACAGTGTGTGGTAACTACTACAGTTTTATTAATACATGTGGAGAATGTGTTTGTCTAGGTGAAATATATGCAAACATGGTTTCCTAAAGGTTGTTAAAGTTGTTCATTTGAACTTTTTGTTTTTCCAGTGGTTTGGTGACCTTGTGACTCCAGTGTGGTGGGAGGATGTGTGGTTGAAAGAAGGTTTTGCTCACTATTTTGAGTTTGTTGGGACAGACTACCTCTACCCAGGGTGGAACATGGTAAGTCAGTTCTGTTTTGTTAACGTGGAGACTCCACAGAAAAGTTGGTCTGCCGTTAAGACTCCTGCTTCTGTTGTAGACAGGGACTGCTGAAAAATACCAAATGATGCATGCGAGTATCAGATGTCGAATGTAGCAAAATCACTTGGTGTGAAATAATTTGAAAGCATTCCAAAAGTGTTATCTGCAATTTATTGCAAAAGAAATAATGTCATGTCTATCGTAACCCAGCATTAAAATAGCTACTGTCTCTCTGCTTAGAAATATTTTGGATTAAAGCAGTTAGGATTTAACATGGACTGTTTTTTAAAACATTGAGAACATTGAATTTTATCCACAAGATAAATTGGAAAGAAATGTTTGGCTAAAACATTCCATCCAACTGAGCATATTTTTCCTTAGAGTATTCTGTTCTCCTCTCCCTAGATATACTCTTTTTATCTTCCTAGTATGGTTTGAATATCTAGAGTAAATGCTAAATTAATATGGGTTAAATGAACTGAGAATTTATGTTTTGGTATGGTTTCTAGCCATACACAGTTGGACATACTTTTTCAACCAGTGTGCAAATACTAGAGCTCTCTGAAGGAACTGGGAATTCCATACTGGGACGTGATTTTAAAGTCCTTCTGTTATATTGTGCATAGATGGGTCCCAATTTATATGAATTGCTGTAGTCTAGCTATATTATATTTATAAGAAAAATAAGAGAGATGAGACCTCATATGAAACCATGTTAGGGATTTTATTGTCCATTGGAGGCATGTTTATGTTTGTTAATCTTTTTGTGCTTATATATGTTTAATTATATGGCACTATATTAGAGATCATGATTGTCTGACAGAGATTTGTTTGGGCTTGGATGTTTTGCTTAAACTCTTAAAAACTGACGTCTGAATTTTTTTTTCAATTTCTGTGTGCTTTCTTGAGTATACTTATCCCATTAATTTTTGTGTTCCATAAAATAAAGATGCTGTAATTATGAGTTAAAGCTAATTTTAAAAAAATAGCTGTGTGCAGGTTACTCTTGAGTTAGTTATGCTTCTTGTGAAATTTGAATTCTTTGTAGTATTTTAATTTTTTCTTGCAGATGTCAATTTTGGTTTATTATTGCATTACGAAAAGGAAAACTAATCTTTATTTGAACTGACAAATGTCTTGCATAGGTAGGCTTGCTGGGTTTGCCTGGCTTTGGCTATATTAAAACTCATTCTATTCATCTTTATAACAAACACAACATGAATTACAATGTAATGATTCTAATTATGAATGCAATGAAATCTGGCAGGCCTTTGTGATTTTAGCATTGTGAAGTGTCACAGATGACAACATTTATACACTGAATTTTATCTTTAAATCATCAGTCATTTGTTCTTCACATAATCAGTCTAACAAATTCAGAATAACTTTGCTTTAGAAGTCATTTGGAATATAGTATATTTGCTTGAAATTTCTGTGGAATGAATATAATGTTCACTGTTATGCAAATAACATGCCCATCATGTGAAATCTTGGCATCTTAGCAGAATACAAGCAAGAAGAGTGGATTGAACAAGGGATGGCAGTTAAACTGGGAAATCAGAAATGTGCTGCATAAATTAGAATTAAATACAGTAATATTGCTGTGCCTGAAAAAGTATTAATCTATCAAGTTTTTTCTTAAATTAAAAAGAAGAGAGATGTAAACTGTTCATAAGGCTTTGGATATCTTTGGCCTTTGATATAAAAATGACCATATTAACATATTTTAATGATGAGAAAATGAGATAAAACTCAAAATGGGTTAAACATGCTTCATTCTTTTGCAGACTAGAGTAGGAATCAATACTGTCATGTTTCAGCATGTTTATTAAATAAATTGTTGGAAGAGGAAGCAAAAGTTACTGAAATTTGGCTTGCTGGAAGTTTTGTTATTGTTATAAAATGCATTTGCTGTTTGAACATATTGACTGACATTTGTAAACTTGAAAAAAATAAGGTGATCATGGATAGAAAGAGAAAATGTTCCAAGCAACTTAGTGTTTTTCAGAAGAGAAGGATGAAGTACAAGTGAAAACAAGAACTACAAACCTGATTTTCTGTCACGATGGCAAAATAGTCCAATATTCCAGCATTTGGGTTGGTATTTTGTCAGGAGTAATTCAAACCTCTGAATTATAAATAAAAAAACGCGTGGTGTATGTTACCACAGCTCTTTGTTTCAGGAAAAAAAGTGATAAACCCAAATCCTCTTTATTTCTAAAGAATTGGGAAAGTTCGCTAACTTCTTTCCCTCGTAGTTCTGAAATGTTAACCTTGAAGCCTTGCTCGAGAAGCCCATGGATTAAAATGTCAAAATCAGCTTATATTTAGCTTACTAAAGACTTCTTGTCACATTCTTCTTTGAATAAATGTAGAAGCAGAAGACTGGTAGTCCATTCCAGGAAAAGGACTTTTTTTTGGAAATGCAACTTGGGCAATACGGATACACCTGAAAAAATGGGATCTATCCACAGCTTCCTTTCTAAGTGGTTGGATATTTATAGGCTACAGGCACATAAGCTTTCACCATTAAAGCTTATAAACCACTAAAGTTTTGATACGACTTATCTGAAGATGCTTCTCTTTTAGCAGAGCTGAGCATTTTTCAGTGTCTGTCTTATCTGGCATTCACAGCCTTGCTATGGCTGAACCTGAGACTCTTGAGAAGAGCTGTCGGGTGTGATGTCACACCATCATTACTTAAAGCAACCACACCAAACCACAACTGCACAAAAAGGGATCCATGTTTTTGTCTAAAACCCAGTTCTTGGCTTTTCTTTCTTCTCTAGGTTCTTTAGCTTTCTTAACTGCCATTTTTCATTTTATCAGTTTTTCTTCAATTGTCTCATAGACTCTTTTACAGCAGAAAAGGTGAATGGGTAATGATGCCAACTGCCATGGAGCTGCAATACTTTATTGAGGCTTCCAACATATCTGGAATTTCTTGTGTTGTCCAGAAGACGTTCACAGCCGTACTTCAACATGCTTGCATAATCATAATGAGAAAGGAAATCCAGTCCTTATTAAATCCTTACTATCCTTATGTCCTGGATCCTCTGGCTGAAATCACTTGGTCTGTTCAGCCTGGAGGAGAGCAGACTGAGGGGGGACTTTATGGCAGTCTACAACTTCCTCATGAGGGGCAGAGGAGGGGCAGGCACTGATCTTCTTTCTGTGATGCCCACTGACCCGAGGGAATAGCCTGAAGTTGGGTGNAGAGGAGGGGCAGGCACTGATCTCTTTTCTGCGATGCCCACTGACCCAAGGGAATAGCCTGAAGTTGGGTGAGGTTGGATATCAGGAAAAGTTTCTTCACCTGGAGGGTGGTTGGGCACTGGAACAGGCTCCCCAGGGCAGTGGTCACAACACCAAACCTGACAGAGTCTGGGAAGTGTTTGGACAATGCTCTTGGGGACATGGTGTGACTCTTGGGGCTGTCCTGTGCAGGGCCCTGAGTTGGATTCAATGATCCTTGTGGATCCCCTTCCAACTCAGCTTATTCTGTGATTAAAATTTTGGGTGAAGAACAGAATGAAGAAGTGTTCTGATGGAGGTGTCCATTATCCATTGGTAAATGTAAATGTAAAATATATCAGAACTTTCCCAAGGAAGAGAATGAAATTTTTCTGGTTTTAAAACAGGAAGATAAGCTTTCTGTGCTGAGATCCTTAATGCTTATCCCACTGTCTTAATATCCTTTTTAAAGGTAAGTTGCTTCAGATTATAGCTAGAAATTCTCATTTCCTTCCTTTAGCTAAAAAAATAAGTCCCTGCATGTTACTTTTTACCTTGTAAAGGTGAAGCTACATTTAATTTTGCAGGAAAACTCTCTCTGCTATACAGTGATTAGACATTTGCTTTGGGAAGGAATTCACTATTCTTTCAATTTCAGCCTCTTACCTTGCCTGTCCCCCAAATTAAAGAGTTTTTTTGAAATTCTTATTCTGAAAAGCCTGAAATTCTTACTGCGAGATCTCATCCTTAAAGGTCTGGGACGTTTAAACTGTTGTTTCTATGTTGTCAGGATGATTTCAAAAAGAAAGCTATCTTTGCAAAGTTTTCCTCTGAGATCAGAGAATTTTGCTTGATCATGTGTTCTCAGAATAGTCATCTGCCTGTGAATTCCCTGGCTGTTGCTATTTCATGACGTAGAAAAACATGAGACTTCTGTATTAGAGTCTTACCATGTGACTATCTCTCCGTGCCATCAAAAAGCAGCCACAGCTGGATGTGAGTTCTTGGGCTGTAAGATCTTATGACCAATGCAAGGTAATCTCACCTCTGTAGAAGGGGTCTTTGCTGATTTTAGGATCAGAGAAAAGAAAATTTCAGCGGAAACCCCATGTTGGTAATTTTCACTTCAGAGCTCTGTCTTTTCTCATCTGCTGTGCTCACCTTCTTCCTTTCAGAGGCCAGTTTGCAGCTGTATATTACATCTTCCTCTTGGCTTGTTTCTCTTATATCCTGAAGTCCTTTGCATGTGGCTTTGTAAAGGAAGGAATTCAGCTGAGGCTTGCAGATCCGGGAATTTATTGGCTGATCTTTTTCCTCCTTATTTTCTGGTAGAAGGAACCATCATGTTTGTCCTTGAATGTCTCTGGTATTGGGGTAGATTTTGAGGACTATGACAGCAGGAATTACTGGCATGTAATTTGCCCTTACATCCATCAAATGAGCATCAAATACTTTAGCAGTCAGTACCTGGCTTGGTGCTGAGAAAGCATTTCACAGAGCCCAGCTGCCTTCTCCCTTTTCTTTATTATATGAAAGTTAGCTTTGCTGACAACTTTACTGGCTGAGTCAAGGTGTAGCCCATCAGCAATAGCTTTGAATCCTCTGTCTTCTTGGTCCATTAATAATACCTTGGGATAGGATTTCCCACTTTCTTATTTGCTTACTACTTTTATAATTTAGGATGGTCATATCTGCCAGAATTTTTCTTAGTATTAAATTAAAAACTTTGTGCCTTTATAGGAGGGTATCTTTCCTCCTTCCTTAAGTGAGCTGTGCTTCCTTTACACTATTAGGTTCTGCAGTCTGGACAATCCTGCCATTACTACAGACAGTTGAAAGTAATAATAGGGTTGCATATCAACATGTCTGTATGATAAGTTAGAAACAGATAAATGATCTTGCCCATCTTTCTCATTGTCTCGGTTGGAATAATGAGTGAATTCAGCCATTAGACACATACATATCTTGAATGTGCTTTGCCTCACATGCCTCCTAATGCATTTGCCTCCTTCAGCAGAGATTTCTAAGGCATTGTTTGATTCATAGAAAACCCAGAAAATCATTATAAGTTTTGAAGTAGACTTAAGGTATGGACCTTTTTGATTTATTTCATTATTATTTTGGCATTTCAGACCTGAGCTATAGCCTGCTTGATCCTTCTAACCCAACATAAATATCATGCTGACTCAGCATTGGGGGAGATTCAGCCTCTCATTTTTTAAAACTACTTTCATCTTTTCTTTTTTGGTTAAAAGCTCCCCATGCTGGTGTAAGGTAAGCCTTTAATTAATACCACATGGAGTGTTTTTCCTCCAGTAACTGCTCAGTGAAGTCAGTCCTTGTAGGTTTTTTTGTTTTAACTCTACTATGGGGGAAGCTTTCAGTGTTAAATTAAATAGAATCTCATGTATAATTGACTTTGGCAAGAAAAAAGAGATTGTAAATGTAAGGTGCAAGAACTTCGGTTTCCTAATTACTAACTCTTTTTAAGTAACCAATCCTTATACTAAATTTTGTTTATAATAAGAAAAAAATTTCCATTTCCACATTTTCTTCCTAAAGACACGTTTGTATTTTTTTAATACAAAAAAATACAAACTGACAAAGTAGATTAATATAGGGAATTCTTTACTTTAAGTAGTTAACTCTTAAGAGTAAGAGATCAGACATAAGTGAATATCAACATTTAGATGAAACATTTATTCAAGAGATTAAGTACAGGTTTGGAGAATGTCAGTGTCTCTTCTAGCTTCGTGTCATTTTCTGCTCATCTTGAGACAGCAGTTTAAATGACATGATGAGAGCTTTGGAGTCATATGAGTTCAAACCTTCTGAGTTCAGGGTTTAGATGAAGCTTTAGTTTCAGAAAAAAAACTTCACTCAGCTGGCTGAATTTCACATAATTTTTAATCAGTAGACACTTCATCTTCAGTAAAGATGAGATAGAAACTTTGCAGCAACTTTTGCCTCAAAGTAGGGACTCATTACAGGGTTGCCTGTAATGCTTTGAAGTTGTGACAGTGTGCAGTTACTTGGAGCACAAACTGGTAAGTAATTTTTGGTGTGTCTGCAAAACATCTTTGGTTCCTTCAGGACTTAAATTGCTGAATCTCTTCACTTTCAGGTTGAAGCACAGTCTAGATGTGCAATAACTGAAAAGTGTTTTCATGGATGGTATCCTTTGACAGTCGTTGCTGGAAGATGACTCAGTATACCAACCACATCATAAAACCACTTTTCATTTAAGTATTATTTACTGTTCCTTGAATTGAGGTGATTTTTCTTTACAGATTTCCTCTATGGTGTTTGAATTGGAGGATAAGCATCATACTTTGTTGCCTAATATTTAAAAATTCTCTGAAGACAAATGTATGAGGAAACCCCTATGTTCACCCGTTTGCTAAATGACTCTATTTCAATGAAGGCAACTACGTACATGGTGGCAAAACATGATCTTGGAGAGTAAAATTGGCCTTTTTTTGTGAAGTGCTAGTGGCCTGTATGTGTTGTTTCCTTCATTAATGCTCCCTTTTTTGTACTGCATCCTCTCATTCTGTAAGCATACATTTGGCATAATGCCTCTGGTGTACAACCAAATCAAACCTGTATCTGATCAACAGAAGTTGAAGTAGCTGGCGGAATTACTTAAGAACTCCAGCTATCCATCTGCTTGGCAATGTAAGCAGGTGGTCATGATTGAAAAGAAAATACATATCCAATTCTCCTTCCCAATACTGAAACCTGCTGATCTTCCTTAGCTGTGAACTCCTAGGACATCTATCTTGTTTTGTAACAGCAAAAGTTGTCAATCAATGTGAACATTTCTCAATAAATTTTTCAAGATCTTTGACAGAAAATGCAGAAAAGAGGGTTATGAAGACAGATGTGGAACTGTGACGTATTCACAGCTGATCAATGTGGAATGTGTTGCAGGCCTCCTTCAGCAAATTATACACATAATTGAAGCACACATCAGAGATGTAAATTAAAAAAAAAAAAAAAAAGCGGTTTGTAAATTGCTCTAGATATTTACAAAAGATTACTATTGGAAAACGAGAAAGAAACATTGCTTTCATTTGCAAGTACTCAGGAGACTTCCTGTGCTATGGGAACTCTAGGATTTGTAAGCATTTTCTGTAGACAGAAAGAACTTGATTTTGGCTCTCAGTGGATCTTATCTGGCCTTAATGTATTTTACCAAACCTTAGATTTCATCATAGATTATATTCCTCTTGTTTGTTAAGCTTCACCCTGTAATACGTTTGTTAGAACTCAGCTGCTGGTAGTGTATATGCTGGTGTTCTTTGATTGCTTTCAAAATTTGCCCCTAATTCTTTTTCCCTAGGATATGCTTTCCCTGTAAACCCAAATATTGTGTCTTCCAAATGCCTGTTCTCTTAGGCATGAAAGATCACTTACCTTCTTCATATTCTTGATGGCTAGTAAAGCTCTTGTGGAGAGGATATTTTGTCAGAAAATTTGTCAGGCAAGTCATTTGCAGATTGGCACACCAATGTTAAGCTTTATTCATGTAGATTTAGCTGTCCATAAAGTGTTCAAATGGCTGTCCCAGAACAAAGGCAATGCCTTTAATATTGAGGCCTTTGATCTCTTTTGCATACTAATTATCAGTTTGAGCTTTCAGTATGCTGCTTCTTTAATTCCTTTTTTTTCTTTCATTTTAGTTCTTTTCCCTGGTATTTCATATTAATTTTTAGAAATTATTTTTATGTGATTGCTTGTAAGTATTACATTATTGTCATGCTAACTTTTATATTATACCTCAATATGATGTTGTAAAATCACCAGCAGCAACCCTTCTCCATTACATCAATGTTACCCTGTTATACACAATGAATTTTTCTTGAAGGAAAATTCTTCTTTGAAGGTACAGTCTTTTTTGCCAAAAATGTTATTTCACAATTACTTTTTTTCCATTTAGAGGTAGACTACTTAAATGCTGGGCACCCTGGTGGAGATTTATATGTGAAGAGTGACCACTCTCTATCTTCTTCCCAAAAACAAGGTGAATTTGAGTGTTGGCTAAGAAGGAAACAGCATAGATAAAGGATAAGTCTTTCAGGAAAATCTTTTGCAAAACAGAGAAGGTCTTACTAGTGAAGACTGAAAGAAATCATTCGTATGAAGAGATAAATACTTGAATCTAGTGACCACAGATATTTGGGAATAATCAGAAAATGTAGATATTTTATAGACATGTTCATCTGATAACAGCACTTCAGTCCCTGCTCCTGGAAGCATTCTAAAGAATAAGAAAGAGAGCCACCAGAAATAATGGTCTTGTGTTTTATTTTCAACACAGCTCTGGTGTCTCAGACTTTAACTATGCACAGTTCAAGGAAAGATTTGAAGAGAAGAGATGAAGAGTTGGGATTCCAAGTGAACAGTAGGATGATGGGGAGTAGAGGAGCTTCCTCTTTGTCTTTAAAGTGAGGCACGAATTTGTGTGGAAGCAACTCTGTCCTTATTTCAGACTCACCCTGTGCTGCTGTGATACCCTTCCTGCTTAGAGCCCTGGCCCTGTGCTAGTGTTCCGCTGGCATGTGGCTACTGACACTTTCCAAGCAAGGCTGCAAGACTCACGTGAAGCCCTCTTCCTCTCAGGAGGATTGCAGTCTCTGGCTTTTTTCTTGCAGTTGAACTCCCTCAGGGAAGGGTCATCTTCAACAGCGTTTAGTCATTATTTCCATGTGTAGCTGCAAACCTGGCACCTATCATGTTGCCAGCTTGCTAGTCTCATTAAACACATTCCAAGATTGATTTCCTTTACACTTTCTGTCATCGGTGTTTCTTTACTCCTGTAGGTGTCAGTTAAAACAGATCAATTCCACTGTATGCATAGGGTAAAATAACTAGGGAATAGAAAGTCCTTCTTACATCAGTATAAGCAGTTTGGTCACACTTATTGACCTTTTCCCCTTAATGTGACATTAGGACTTCAAAAGCTGAGGTAGTGTTTTGTCAACATAATTAAGGTAATTTTAGTTGCTTTCTGCACTTCTGCTTCTTGTTGCCTCTTCAAGCTGCAGGCCCCTTGTCAACCAGCAGTCTATCTGCGCCTCCCCAGAGTTATTTTCGAGTCTCTTTCTCCAGTCTGCTCTCAGGGGCTTTAAACTAAAGGGAAAGGCTGGGAATATTATGGAAATCCTTTTAGTTCAATAAATTTAGCTTTATAGGTCAAAAGCTTTCTTAATTCTCACCAAATAGTAGGTGTGCCTTTTTGGAGGCATACTAACTATTCCATTTGTATCCCAGTGTGACAGTCTGCTGTAAATTTCAAGGAAGACTTTTCAGCTATGGTAACTTGAATGAACGATCATGAATTTGAAGTTCTCCTTTTCAGTCCTTCAGGACATAACCAAAGAAACAAACAGAAAACCAAAATGTAGCCTGTTCTTTTTATATGTTTTGTAGTTTTATTGTTACTTCTTCACTTTATGTTTGCCATGTGCTGATTTTCTTGATTCTAGTTCTGTATTTAAGGTGTTAATTTGTGATTATCCAGGTCATTTTAATGAGTTAATTCCAAACAGTAGCAATCCACTCACACAATTGTTTGTCTTCTGGGGTCCAGACCTGACTTTGGAGACAGGTCTGTGTGTTTGCACCTTGTCTTTGTTTAGGGCAAATTTGGGGAGAAACCTCCGGGAGGAGTCCTTCTAGAAAATAAATCTGAACTACCCCTCTTCCNCACCTGTATGTGTTACATGTCACACATTTCATGAAACTGGGGCTTTCTTACTGACTGATAGAGAATGTGAGGGAAGTGTAACCAAAATATCTACAATTTTTACACCTCAGCAGTTTCCCCCTGAGTAGGACTGTCATTATAATTATTTCTCTACACTTTTTTTCCAATTAAAAAAGGACAAGTACTAACTGCTTATGCCTGAGAAAATTTGGAAATTAACAATGATATGAAAAAGACATTACTTTTTGTTTTACCAACCTTACCTCATGCAGTCAGATGAGAACATTAGGAGTGTGTAGGTAATTGGCTTTCCTGCACCCTGTGTTTTTAATTGCCTGGGTATGCAGTCAGCTCAAGGTACATTTCTTGTGCTCTAATGAATTAACATAAAGGTTTATTTCTATGTAGATCAGCATTGTAAGAGCTTTTCAGCTGTCTTATAAAAATAATTTAAAGTAACACATTGATACCAAAACCTTGCTGCCCAAGAAATTAAACATAGAATTTATTATGTAATTGTGTGTGTATTTTACCTGAGGACATCAAGGTGGCTTTTGAAAAAAATTGCAGCATTCCCCAGAGTTTCTTTATATCATGGCAGTAGGTTAACATTGATTCAGGAATTGTTATAAGTTAGCTAAAGTTTGAGAGATATGTCATTTCAGGTGAAAAAGCTTATTTAAACCTTATGTAATTTTTAATTCACTCTTTGCATTTATTTGTGACTTGAAAAAGCAAGTAAATAAAGCTCTTCTTTCCTGACACAGTGTTTTGGATAAAAGACATCTACATGAATGCAATATGAGGAGTTTTAAGGGCATGTCATTTCTCAGCTGAAAAAGCCCCATCTAGCTGTACTGTACAAATGAGTGCAGCACAGTGCAGAGAGTTTACATGAACATTTCATTAATGTTGCTGCCAGAGTAAATAGGCAGCAGTTTCAAAATACCTCTGCTATCCATATTTATAGAAGGTATTGAAACAAACGCATGTGTTGGATGTTGTTTGGGTTTGTACCTGCCTCTGATATAGCTGTGACTTTGACTATGTCATTTACCCACATGCAGCTCTTTCCCACTTGTGAAGAGAGATGATAATGGTTTCCTTCAGATGGAAGTTACAAAGTTTGTAGATGGCTCAAGCTCTTGAGGAGAAGGATTGCCATACTAGTGTTATGAAAGATGATAGTGCAAGCATCTGCTGCAACAATGCTGTGAGCTCTCTGCACTGTCCTGTCCCACACTGATCTGCTATGTGAATTTGTCACTAAGAGCCAAGTAACTTAAACTTCACTAAATAAAAATGTAGTAATTGTATTTACCTATCTTTGTCAAAATTTTTGTACCTGCATATGCAATGATCTTGAGGACTTGTAGCATCTCTTCTTGTGATTGAAGATTTTGCCAGTTTGCCCCTCTCCCTACCCCTTGTGTGTATGAATAGTCATAATCAGAATTCCAGTCTGCACATATGGATGCATTTTGATTCATTTAATGCTCTTTAATTTCAGTCAAGTTTTATTGCAGCGAAGGATCCCAAGTCTGAGTCTATTCCTGTTCAAGATTTTAGGAGGTCGTAGTAGTTTACATTCAAAGCAGAAGGTCTGATTTTAGTCAACTGCCTCTGGTAACTGTGCATCATTTCTGTAAAAACTTATTTGTCTGTGATACTACTGCATATGCTGTATTTCAGGAAAAGCAGAGATTTCTGACAGATGTCCTGCATGAAGTGATGTTGCTGGATGGGTTGGCCAGTTCACATCCAGTATCCCAGGAAGTGCAGCAAGCCTCAGACATCGACAGAGTGTTTGACTGGATTGCCTATAAAAAGGTGAGACTAACTAAGCTTATCTATATGGTACAGATATGTCAGTAGCTATAAGAAGATCATGTTCCATCTGTAGAAGAAATATCATTGTAAAACTATGTATGGGAAACTAATTGGTATGGAACACAATTGGAATATTCTGCAGTGATTATAGCCAATTACATTCAACATATCAAGTGTTAGTAAATGTTATAAATAAACTTGGGAAGCTGTCAGAATTCAGTGAGAAGATTTAGGGCTTTTTATTACTATTTATTTTGTGACAGGGTCTGAATTGTGTTAGATGCTTGAAAAAGCAGGATATGTAGTTTTAGTCCTATTACCAAGGGCTAAATTTAAATGTAAAGTTTTTCTTATGCATGAGAGTTTTTCTGTCAGCTAGTGAAAACTCTGAAGTCATTGCTGATCGGTGAGAGTGGTAGTGGCTAGACCTTGGTAGGTTCAGAGGCTTATCTCACATGAGTATCTTCATATTTCAATCTAATTACTGTTTCTAATTTATACAGTAATAGTACTATCTTGCAGTTTTATGAAAACTCTGCAACCATCAAGTAATTTCATTTACATTGAAATGACAAATAGGACAATAAGACACACCTGTATACTGATAGCTATTTTATGCAGGCTAATAGGATCAGTCTGTTTTTCATGGAGGTTACAGTAAAATCTTTGTCTTGTATCTATTTAGGTAAATGTTCCTTTTTCAGTGTGACAGTGGCCATGTACAGTGGATACAGCAGCATCTCTCCACTTAGCTGCTCTGGTGGCCAATTCTCCTGAGTCTTAGGTGACATTGGATGTGTTCATATCAGGGCATGATCCTGTAAATTTTGAGCCCAGTTACCAGATCTAGCAAACCACCTTAGAGAATGGCAATGGAAGAATTTACTTACACACCTTCATAGGTGAGGAGATTAAAACAGCCACTCTTTCACCTACAAAGTCTTTTTTTTTCCTATCTGGTAATTTGTCTGTCTGCTATTCTCTGTAGCTGTTCACCCTTTTGGTTTAAGATACAAGCTTAATTGTTTAATAGGAAGCACACAAGTTCAATTAACAGCATACAAGCCTATTGTGTAATAGGAAGAAACTTTCCTGACTTGCTTTCTAGCTGTTCTTTTCAGCGTTACTGTATCTTCCTTGAAACACCTGACACTAGTTTTTCTGAGGATAAATTAGAGCAAATTTAACATATATCTTACACTGTTTCTTTCCTACAAAATATTGTATGCATGCATGCATTGCTTACCCTGGAAATCAGCTATGGAAATAAGTTCATTTATTAGAATTCAGAATAGAGCCTATTCCTCTACCTCTCTAGTGTCTGCCAATATAAATACTGTGGTGAATAGTATGTAAAAAAAAATCCAAACTATAAAATTGCACTGAAGGCTTTCACCTGGTCAGGTGTATGCTCAAATATTTTCATGTGCCACAAAGTCCTTGACACGCAATGAGCCCTGATGGAGGGAGATTATTGCTGGTGTTTCTGGGATGACTTTTTGATTGTCCTTGGTTGAGTGACTTTTTAAATTGTTGTAAAATATTAATCTGTCAGGAATTTTTTTGTGTTTACTAAACTTTGGATCAGGACCCTCACTGAGGACTTCTACTGTCTTAAAATATTTTTAAACAGTTTACCAGTATGTGCAGTATCTGTTCCCTACATTTTTTATTTTTTTTCATTGTCTTTTAACTTGTTTTAAAATGTCCATCTTGTGCTCCCTGAGCTCTAAGATTGCCCATGTGATCTCTATTCTCACTTCACAATTTTCTACATAATACTGAAATGGTGAAACTTTCTCCCACATAACTTTTGTTCAGTGAAATGACAGTCATAGAATGTCATTGTTATTTCATTGTCTTTACTGTCATCAATATGTCATAAATCAGACACCATGAAAGTACTCATATCTGCTAGACACTCAGCCATCATTCTAAAGACATGCCCTTTTCTACACTCTTCAGAAATGACCATTGAAAATGTGCTATTTAATTGCCTCAGAGATGAATATATTTTTCATTTCCACTTTCTCATCCTTGGTGGTTGCATGTGTGAAGAAATCAGTGACATAAACCCCTGAAGAATTCAGGTAATCCCACAAGCAAAGTGAAACAGACACTACAGCCTGCCAGCACACAATGTTTTTCCACTTAAATGGTTGAGGGTAAAGTTTGCCTCTCTGAAAAGCATCATACTAGTCATTCTTCAGATAGAAGCATGTCATCCTCCACTAGGGCCACAAATAAGTAGAGAAAAATGAGAAGTCGTGATAGTTCATTAATAAACAGTACTGGTAGATGATTCAAGGCTCCCAAGTTGCATCAGAGAGTTCATGTGTCTTCCTAGTGCAGCTGGAAGTGAGATTGTGTCCTCCCACGATGACGGGAAAAGTGGTTATATCCCAAGTGCAGTAGAAAATACAGCCTGTTGAACACAAGAGTAGAACTGAGAATTGTTAAATCAAAGCAAAAAGCGTGACAGCCTTTCCACACCAGAAATAACTGACAGCAGGAATCATAGCCCTGGAGAGCTGCAGCATCAGAGGAGGAGAGAGTGCAGTGAGAATAACATGAGGAGCAGCAATCAGCATGGAACAACTGGCTCTAATAAAGTGGAGAAACAAGGCAGCTGCATCTCAAAGGGAACAGCCAGACCCAGAGCAACCTGAGGGAGAGCCATCTCAGACAGAAATAAAGGAGTCATAGCCCTAGATGAGCAGCCACAGCCAGATAAGAGAAGGGATGAAAGGACATGTGGAAAGCCAGATATCTGAAGTTGCTTCTGTCAGCCTGCTGCATGCTTTGAAGTGTGCTGGTTGAAGATCCTGGCGGCAATCAGTGCAGGCACGACCATTATGATGGAGTGTAGCTGTAAAAGTACCCCCAAAAGAATATGCCTTGGCAAGTGATAAACAATAATCAAAACAAGGAAGAGAATGACTGGAAGAGGGAAGAATATTCATTTTTTTCCCTCCCTATAAGCTAAATTAACCTCAGCAGTGAGATCAGTTACTGGCCCTGACTTTGTAAAGCAAACAATTAATTATTTGCTAAACCCTTATATGTGTAACTTCCTTTTCTTTTTAGCTCTATGCCACATCTGTAAAATCTCCTTTTTCTGCTTTCTGTGTCGAGTGATGGAAGGAAGATTTATTTCTGATAGTAATAAAGGGAAACCATGCTTCCTGCTTCTCCCCAAAAGCAACATTCTGCATTAGGAGATCTGTTCAACTAAAACTTTACACAAAGATAAATGCACAGCTTCCCTACATTCTGGCAAAGGAGAACTTAAGAAATTGAAAGCAGTGGCTTGCTCACCCTTTTGAGTGTAATTCTCTCTGAAAATTTATATTGTAGCATGTTCTGCAAGAATGTGGAAGAACAGGAGGGCTAATGCAGTTACTGGAAAGGTGCTCTAAAAACTTCATTCTTTTCCTCAGGAACTGGGAAGCACATTCCCACTGAAATAACAAAATAAAACCAAACCAAAACAAATACTCCAAACCACCACCCCGTATTCAGTTCAGGAATAGTAGTTCTTAAGAAAGCCAGTTCATGAGTGCAATGAGATTGTGATGATGTGCATCTATGAAGTGACAGAAAAGTGAGAATAGCTCATGAACAATGAAAGAAATACCAGATAAATCCTTATAAATTGTAAAAAAAGATTTATTTTTAATTTTTTCTTTTAGTTGAATTGATAACATAAGCTGGTATCAAACTATTTGAAAGCCTTACAATACAATAGAGATGGCTTTGGAACCACTCACTTGTCATGGTATAAAGGGAGAGCTTTTGGTTCTCCCTAATTTAGCTGTGCTGTTGTCTGTGAGTGCCATTAAGTCCAAAGGGTGCACATTTGCGTGATGCTGATTTTTCTTCCATGACTTGTGAGTGCAACAGGTCAGTGCTCAGATTGCAGAAGGTGCTTTCAGAATCCATTTGTTCCTAATGCATTGTAACAGAGGAGGTATCTTGTAATGAAAATAAAGTCCTTCTGTTTAGATAAAAAGGCTCTAGGTTGTTACTGCTCCCAGTATGAAAGTCGTTGAAATGCAGTCAGTGATACCAACAGGTTCAAGTTCAGAGCAGCCCTTGGAGTGCCTGTCCTAAATTATGGAGGCTGTCCCAGTTCAGCTGGTGGGTGCCAATGCCTAAAGCTAGACAGGTGCTTCTAGATTCTTAAAATACGTCTCTTAACGCATCTTTGTGCCATCCTGACTTGAGCAGGAGCAAACAGTCTTTAACCCTTTACACTGGTTAATGTGTGCTAGATATTTTCTGAGGAAGAAAGATGGAAACTACGGTGTGTAGTATGTAAGCAGCTACACATGAACAGTACTTCAGGAGTGTTATGTTGCACACACGAGGGACAGTTGCATATGGGTTCGCTGGAAATAATAAAGATGGAGCACAAATGTTAATAGAAGCATTTTATTTTAAAGGAGAGCTCATTAGACTAGACTGCTCCATCAAGGTGGAGTTACCAGGAAGACTCGACTTGTTGTGGTACGAGCCTTTCTGCCTGTTTCCCATGGAAAGGCAGTGGGAAATAGCAGCTCCCAAGGGCTAGAGAAGATGATTGAAGGAGAAATGGCAACAGTGGGTCTAGACACTGTGTCCTACCATCCTTCCTTCCCCAAAAGGAAGCCATTAGAAGGAACAAAATAATGCATCTGTGTCTCAGATATTTTCATGGCTTAGAGTGTTCATAAAGACAGTTGTACATGGAGGTACTTGCACTTGCACTTGACATGCACTTGCCTTTTCTGCCAAATGTTCCTGATTTGTAATGATCATTTTCAGCAAAGGGCAAAGCAGAAAGTTACTGGTTACTGGTATTTTCTTCTTTTTTTTCCATGAAGGAGTCCAAAAAACAATGCTGGTGTATAGGCAAGGGCTGATTTTGCTGATTCACATCCTGGTTTAGATCAGTAACAGAAGAGCAACAGTTGGAAGTGTTAAAGTAACTTGGAAGAAATTTTAAGAGTTAGAAATAGAAAATAAGTGAGTTAATGAGAGTTAATGAAATAAAGTAAAAGGAACAAAAAACTTGACATAATATGGTCAATATTTTGATGAAAATATGATCCTGCAAGATTTCTATTCAAAAGGGAAAAACCTCTGGCACACTGTTTTGTTGTTGTTGCTGTTCTTTTTAAAGGTATGTTTAAGTACCAGATAACTTACGAAGCTTAAAGGAGGTATTAAAAAAGAGAAATTAGAATGACAGGTTAAGTTATAGGTAGCTGCAAATCAGTCTTAGACAAATGGATTGAGGTTCTTATGTGGTATTTAGTGAACTAAAAAAGAATATTAATTTTTCTTGAAGATTTTAATATAAATGCAGGTAATAAAAAAGTATAATATTCCTTTGTCCTTGTCAGTGATGTCAGAACACGGAAGAGGGATTTTGGTGGTGAGGGCAAGTAAAACTCCTGTTGTAAGCTGAGTCACGATAGCATTTTATATGGGCAATGGATAACATTTTATTATTCAAGAGAAATGATGTGACAATATCCAGCTGAAGTATATGATTAGTTATGGTCATACACCCCTGAATTTTCTTCTTTGTGTCATGGTCCTAAAATTTGCAATGGAATTTATGACTAAGACAAGCATTTCACCAAAGCCATCTTACTGTCTGACCATTTTGGTATTATCCAGCCCTAGAACAGCTGTGTTTGTCAGAATAGAAAATGGTTATGATTTCCAAGTCAAAAGCTCTCCTTGAATATAATCTTGCTTTTGCAGTGATGTTTTGGCATCAGATAAATGGCTTTTCATTCTGTAAAAACAACATAAGGTGCCTTTATGCATCTTTGAGGATTTAATAAATACATTACAGGTTTGTAAGTATATTTGCTGATTTGAAAAATACTACTTTACTAATGCTGTTAATAAAGTTTTAAAAAGCTTCTAAGTTTATTTTCTTTATTAAAATATATCCTGATTTTATTGCTGAATATTAACAGCATGTTAATCTCGGAGTGTGCACTGCTTGATAAGCAAATATCAGTTGGAAATTCTGTTGCTTTAAAAAGTAAAGAAGATTAATTAATTTTTTTTTCCTAGTCTGTATCATTAAAATCAAGTAGGGATGGTTTTGTTTGGGCTCCTTTTAATGAATATAATCCCTTAATTTTTAACAGTTTTTACCAAGTGCAGGGAAACCAATCAGAGCCACAATCAGCCAAGTACATAGATGTTCAACTTTATAGTGTAGGCTATGGAATTTATTTGGGTTGCTTGTGTGCTTAATGTGCTTCAGTGCATCACTGAATGATTGCCTGGGCGAAGACCCTCAGGGCAGTCCCATATTGGGACATTTGGTACCAGTATGCTGCACGGTCTGCACGTACCTATCTCCTTCTGTACTTCTTCCCATGGCTTTTATGTGGGTTATCTAGACACAAAGCCTCTAGGAATTAATTTAAATATTTTACATTTCTGTCACGGAGAGGAAATCAGAGGCACATGTTTACTCACTTAAACAAGTGTGTTTTGTTAACCCTAATCAAATAAGGAAGCATTTGCACTTATGAAATTCACTTGCATTAAGCTTCACTTTTTTCTTGTAATATTTGGAGATGCCATTGGAGAATACAGAAAATAGCTATGCTGTTGTATTACAGTGCTCAGTTTTTGAAAATGAAAGAGGAATTTAGTGCTGGTGACTCATGATACAATCTAATTAATTCCCTGAAAAGAATTTCTCAGTGGGTACTTATGCAGTTCTCAGAGATGAGATAGTTTTGATAGAGACAGCTGAAGAATTCCAGAGAAGCCTTTGCAATTATCTCTGCTGTTACAACTTGATAGAAGTACTTTAGCAAAGGTCTCTCTGGAGCCTGCAACTGGATCATGTTGTAACTGATGTCATGGATAGGACACTCTTGTTCCATAATTGTCAGGGTAAGGCCACATAAGATAAAAGACTGTTCAGATGATAAAAGTGGAAAAGTAAAATACATTTCATCATAACCTCTGAGTGGGAGCTGAGGAATGGCTGTACTTCTCCCTTTTTGTGGGAAAATGAAAAAAAAGGAGGGTACACAGTGAATATGTTTGCTTAAGGAAACACAGCTGAAGTGCAATACCTGCATTTGAAAGTGGTTACCCAGTGTTCAGTAGTTTGTAAGGGAGAATTCAGTAAATTCAGTGCACTGCATGGAGTATAACACAGCAGATCAGTTAAACAAGTTTTAAAATAATTTCTTTACATACATATACCTATATCCAGGTTTGAGCAAATTCTGCAGATGTGACTTAGTCAATATACTTCTTTTCTGTTAAATATCTCCAAGATGCAACATATTTAATGTTTTTTAGTTTTAAAATTTTATATAATTCTTTTTTAAATGTCGCATTTTTGTTACGTTTGATGCACATTATTCTTTTGCTTTAATTCATGCTGTGTTTTTCCCAATAAGCTAAATTTCACAGGATATCCAGCTGTGGTTGCTTAGTACCAACAAAGAATGATTGTTTTGGAAAACGTGACTTGGATATTTATTACTTGTTGGCTAGTCATCACATTACAAAATTAAAGTGCAAATGTGCATTCTTTGTATAAGTGCTTGGTAACATGGTCTTTTAATATTTGAAATTAACTTAGACCCACAGAATTATCCAAGATTTTGAGAATGAAGGAATAATATATGAATTCAAGAAATTTTAACTGAAATGAAATTATGCTTACTTAAAAGCCCATTTGATTGTGGATATCCTTAGGCTTCTCTATGACAGAGAATGGTAAAAACATGTTCAACATTTAAAAGAAAAAAACACAACCTGTGTGCTGATTTTGTTATATTTGCAGTTCTAAAAGAAAATCCTTCTTTGTATGTTTCATGAAGAAAAGATATGTTTCAACCAGTACTTAAAACACACCAGCCAAAAATTGGAAGTTCTGTGTTCTTAGGTGATTCTGGTGAGCTAGTGTATACCTGACTTGACTGTATGCAACAGATATGGCTCTGGCTTATTTATTGAGGAATCATATCACGGTCAAAGTGTAAAAGGGGGACTGAGATTTTTAAGGATCTACCAGGAGAGTGCAATGCATTTTTTGTATTGGACGTTCCTGGTGAAGAATGGATTAATTCCCATGCTCAGTTTATTCTTTGTAACAGGTTGCAGAAGCCATCAATTTGAGGTAAGTGTGTGGGAAATACTAGCTAAAGAACTGTTAGTTGTTAGAAAGTCTGCAGATCTGAGTGGCACCTACTTGCACCTTCTGAATGTGACCAGATACGGAGCTGCAGAGCTTCTGGCAGTGGAGTGTAGACCATCCTAGCAAATAGTTGCTGTGCCAGAGAATTGCCTGGGAGTTATAGACTGGTGAGTTTGTCTTCCTTCTCCAGTGAGATGGGGACTCTATAGCGTAAGATAACTGAGCACATGGATTAATATGTTGATCTTGCCTGGTCATCACTGCTGCAAAGGGGAATTTTTCTTACTATCCAGCTGGAGTTTGTGAGGGGAGAGTGAGTAGACAATGGATTTTAAGGAAGTTTTTGACAAGGCACATCACCTATAGCTTGCGGGAAATCATATAAGGAGAGAACTATTTAATTAGTGTGTACTGTGACTGATTAATTAAAACCACCAATACTAGTATACATCAGGTATATACTAGTAGCCATGAAATTTTGTATATTGATTTTCATCTTAAATCAGTAGGTCTTTATGAAAGAATGATGCCTTTGTGTGTGCCTGTATGTGGTCTGAGTCTTGTTTTAATCAGTGAAAAGGAAGCTGATTATAAGAACTTAATATTGATAACAATAGCTCTAACGGTATGAATAAAATTTAGTGTAATTGAGACAGAGGATTGAGTAATTCACATTTCTCTTTGCTAGAGAGAAGGTAACCTTAATCTTGAATTGAAGGTTTATCAGCACACAGAAAAATAACTTTAGCCTTCTGTTTGTGTCCTATTGTATTTGAAGAACAAGTGATGTTATTACATATTAATCAAGACTGATTTTGAACTGACTGCTGCACAATAGAAGACAGTTAATAAATCACCTGTATTTAGTGTTGGTTTTGGGTTTGTTTATTTAATGAGAAGAAGCAGCAAAATGGATGGGGGAGGTTGTTTTGTGGAAAATGGACATATTAAATTTCTGTTTTAGAACATCAGTTATGTAATTTTTTCTGGTAGTCCAGTGTTCCCCTCCTTAGCTTCTTTGCTTATACTTTGGATACAGTGGAGTTGTTTTTCTTACCAGGATCCTTCCTGATTTTAGTTTTTGTATCACAAAAGTGTTGTTATAAACTAAATCAAACGGCTTTAATTCCTAAAGAGTGGCAAGGTGGACATTCAGTGAAGAAGGGATAAATGGAAGTCTTTGTAATTACTATGATGATACTTGATGTTACGTGACAGAAATTGGTAGGTAAACCTGTGAGATGCTGTATCAGCCTTCGCATACTCAATGAAGTGTTTTTCCACTGTTTGCTTTTTCATAGTTTTTAATGTTGTTTTGTAATTTACAGGGTAAATATCCTCAGAGCGATTGATGTAATCTCAGTTGAGATGTTCAGCATGTAGACACCTGCAACTGAGTAGCCCCCCATCTCCCTGTGTCATCAGTGAAGATAAACAGGCACCTTTAGGGTGAAATTCATCTGTCCTATTTTAGATGCATGTCTTTGGATGAATCAGGATAAACTGAAGTGCTTGCTTCTCTCTCCTTTGCCTTTAAAGAAGGTCTAGGCAGCTGCCTCAGCTGTGTACAACTGAGGAAGCATCACTTAGCTACAATGTAGGTATTTGCACTCAGTCAGATAAATCTCAATCCTATGGTTAAAACAAAAAGAGTGAGGCACACAAAAGTACAACTAAAAAGAAAAAGAAGTTGATATTGCAGAAAAAAATAGAAAAATTTTGTGGGAAGGAGGATGGAAGAGCTATATGTTTTCCAGGTTAGCCTATTATGATCTCTTTTCCTTCCCCCACTCTAATGCATTTATAGAACAATCGATTATTTTGCCCTTATGAAAAGGGCAGTTTTAGTTCATGGTTTTCAGCTGTAGTTCATGGTTTCTCTTTTGTGTTGCTGACATTTTTCTCTCCTGAGAACTTTTTAGAATAATGACATTATTTTTGGTTCTTCAAAGAATAATGGTGAAGGAGTTTCTAGCTTATTTGTATCTCTTCAAATATGGCCTCTTGTCCCTGCCTCTTGGCTTCTGCATAAACCTATGTGCTGGTTTGCTGGCTTTTATATTGTTTCCTTCCCTGCAACTGCTTCACCAGTTCTTTATTTCAAGTGCTCTTCTTTGCTGACTATTCAGTATAGAGCATCTACCTTCAGCTAGCAATCACTCTGCCCTCTCTCCCAGGCCTTCTGTTGAATACCTACCCTTGCTAGTCTTAGGGAAAAGTAAGGCATGTAGAATAAAGCAAGATACGATTTTTGTAATTTGACTATATATACAAAATAATCCACACTGGTTTTGTACCTCCACAATTCAGGACTTTCCAGGATGGGGAATCAATCTCTGTATGGCCTTTTTGGACAGTGCAGTTGAATTCATCTCGCTGCACTTTAGATGTCTGTGGCACAAATGTGTACATATGAGCTAGTCACTCAAGCTTGCTTTTGGAGTGAATTGCAAGAGAAGGGTGCTTTTACAGTACGATTCCCCTGATTTGAGGTTTACTTTAAGATTAGATAAAAGTGCATCCAGAGGTGAATTGTAACGCCCATTGACTGTAAGGGAAGTCTAAACTACTAAAGTGATTATAGTCATAGGTGCTACAGATACCTGCATTGAATCAAGTGTATCACTTCCTGTGTGGCTCCATACAACTACTGTGTTGTAGTAGTAGTAGTAATCATATTTGCATGGGTTCATAAATAAGACTTGTTTCCTGGTAAGTAAACTTCCATTTGGTACTATCTTCTGTGTTAAAAAAAAATTTACATGATGCAAGTTGCAAGTGAAACAATTATTTAAGGAATTCAAGTATAATAAAATTGAGACATTCAATAATTCATAGAATTAAATTGACTTACAGTAATTGTGATCTGTAATGACGTAAGAGGATCAAGGAGTGGGTCTTTAAAAATTAGTTAAAACTAATCTGGGATCAAGGATGCAATCACATTATTTTATTGGCATGGAGAGAATTAGACTGGATGAAGAGAATTAGACTGAATACCTTAGCTTGGCTCTGCATTTTGTAGATTTCAAAGACAAGTTCAGTTTCCATACAAAGGAATTCTACTCCTAATTTTGGTTATGGATTGTCTTTACCATGTTGTGAGTGTACAAGTTTCTTCAGGGGAAGAAAGCACATAAACTTCCTGCCCTTCAGGCAGTGTCAGCTCATTGTCTATGAGTGAACCTCTTCCCTAGAGTACTTTGTGTAAAAGAGCTGTATGCACCTAGTTTCCATGAAGTAGCCAACATATTCTGCTTTCTTTTCCTGTAGCAGTAGAGTCACAATGCTGAGGCTGAAAAAGCTTCAGCTGTATCATAGGTTATATGAGGAGGGTGCTGGGTGATCTTTGGCAAGTGATTTCACCAGGGTGTGCCACAGTTTCCTTTTAATTTGCAGAATGTTGGCATTAATCTTAGAGAGCACTTGTGAGATCTGCTAATGAGCAGTGCAGTGCTTCAGCAGACCCAGGTAGTGCCATTAATCGTTGGATGAGTAACTAGTGTATTTGTCTGGGTAGACATATTAAGATAGGGTACAATGGCTTAAGGGGAGTCAGATTTCACTCTGACAGGAACTAGGTATGTTTTTTAAATAGGAAAGTATTGCTTTCCACTAGACCTCTTAAACCAATGTTCTTTACCTCTTGACAAGGTACTGAGTCATACACTGCCTGGAGGAAAGCACTTAAATCATCAATAAACAGTCGTTCTGCCCAGTAGGAGAGGCAAGTTGGCTTCTCAAGACATCCTGTGTTGTTTCTCTGTTGGAGAAAGGTTGCCAGAGCAGAAGTGGCTCTGAGAGTGAAGTTGGGAGCAGGCTTCTTGCATGTCAGGGTGTTCAGAGAATGATGCTGATAGGTTCCAAAGCATCTCCTGCGGCAGGACACAGATGGCAGATTTGTTGGGATTTTTCTGTTTAGGTTTTTCTGTAGGTTTAGGTCTAGAAGAGAAGCTTTTGGAAGGTATGGCAGCATAACTCCTCTGGATTCCATCTAGTTTGCTGCTTGCCAGGCAGATAGCCAGTGGGAATGTCAACACATTGGGCCGCTCAGATTACCCCAAAGTTATGTATTTTGTTTTTCCTATCACTGAACCTACTGCACATGCCTTTTTTACCTCCCACGACCCTCTGTTTAGGGTAAGCCACTCTTCTTTATGCCAGTTACTCTCTATACCTCTTGCTTTTTATCCTTCTACCTGCAAACCTATTTTGCTTCCTCCCTAGTCAGAGTGCCAGTGTTTGCTGCCTTATCCTGCTCTTCTTCCCAGAGCTGTGAATGTGTGGAGTGCTCCTGCTCTTATGAATGCATCACTGTTCTGCCTACTCTCAAAAGTTCAGGAAAGGTGAAATGAATGGTTTTCTCCCATTTCTTTTCCCTCCCCACCAAGGCCTTCATTTGCTCCTGTTTCTTCTCCCATCTCTCCAAGACACATTTTCCCCTCTTAAGGTTCTCTTTCTTTTTGAATTCATTCCCTTCCTGAAACAAGTCAAGAAAGCATTTGCTTTCCCTGAGTGGAGAAGATGGCAGAACTGTGACAAGCCTATTCTGCAAACTGTAACTAGGGTTTCTGGGTTTCCTGAAGGTAATTAGTTTGTAGAAAGTGCTTCTAAAGTAGCTGTGGAAAGAGATCTATCTTGAGAGAATAGTCCTGCCTTTGTGCCTTGACCCTCCATTCAGTCTTTGCTTGCTGTTGTATTTTGTTTGCTGTATAATAGCAGCCATAGTCCATTCAACATGTGTTACTTGTGAGGGGAGTTCTATAATTTCTTTACCATGTATATGATAGTTCTTGGTCTCTGGATAGAAGAAAAGACTCTATAGGCAAGATTATATGGAACTATTTGCTTGCTTACTTTTTACAGAAATCGGTAGAGTCAAGGTGCTTATATAAATCTATGTCTTCTGTTACTATGTGAAATTTAAACTGTGAGACAGAAACCAGGGCATCATGGAATACTAAACAGTGAGTAGGAAAAGGGATGTGTGATAAATGGAAGAATGTCTTTCTGTTGAGGATATGTTTTATGAGTTTTTTGTTTCTGATACAGATGTTTTGGATTGTCCTGCCCAAGTTACTTAGAGAATAAGTAGGATTTATCTATTTATGTGATTTTTTTTTAATCTTCTGTTTATCTGCTTAAACAGATTTATCTGCTGTTTATCTGCTTAAATGTCTCTGAAAACTTTACTCATTCTGTTTCTCTAGTAACTTTAAGGGCAATAATGTTTCCTGACCTATGGTCTTATCTGCTCAGTTAATAATATGTTTTGAAAGGCATTATTTCCTATTCTGCTATGTGTTCCAGACATAGTAAGTAATCTTCCAGTAAGATTATATATAGCCATAACAACACAGTGTTGATAATGCAAACACCATGTTTTGGTTTATTCACTGTTCAATTCCTAAAAGCAGCTCAGTTACTCTGCAACCTATATAATATTTGTTGTTGCTGCCTATATGAAGGACTTGTGTTTTCTTACAAATTACTAATAATTTACAAATATTTTTGATTTATGCCATTATTTCAAGCATTGTTTATTACAGGTAATCTGTTCAGTACTTAAAAATAGTCACTATATAAAAAATCAGTGGAACATGTGTAAAACGATGTATAAAACTGGACAACAGTTGACTTTCCAAACCACTCTGAACTTTAATTTAGCAGGAAAAGACATAACGTCTTGTTTTGAAAGCTGAAGCTAGATAAATTCAAGTAAGTGAAACTAGATACCTTCCAGTTAATAAAAAGGTACGTAGTTTCACTGTGAGAGTAAATATTAGTTGTGAAACATTATATAGTACTCTGAAACTTTATTCTGATCTTGAAATTTATAAGATAGAAAGAGAAGCTATAGGAGTTTTGCCCATATTACTGTTTTATCTCTATTAATGCAGAATAAATATTATAATAGTCCTTTGGGCTTTAAAATCTGCAAATTTTTGAACCTATGTAATGTTACTCTTTTTTTTATTATTGTCTAATTGAGTGTTAACCTAATTCCTGGACCCTCGTCTCTAGATCAGATGGTTGAGTTCCAGCATCATGTTTTCTTAAAGCCTTTAATTCATGGATTTGCAATCACAAGTGTCCTCCCTCTTTTGTGGTGATCAGTACTAAGTATAACATTTGAATATTGGTATTGGAAGACTGGTTGTATTGAAATTATATTGTATAGTGGGATATTACAGCTAAATAGTCACATCAGATCTGCAAAATTATTTCTGCTTGAAATAGAGCACTTTTGCAAGCGGGAAATACACAGAAATTGTGTTTCTGAGAGTCAGTGAGAAAACACAAAAAAGATGATTTAAAAAAAGCTACTCTTGCAAGTATCTGTCTGTTTCTTGCAGTAAGTACTGAGACTTAGATTCACCTGTTTTTTAGATCTTTATGCTTTGCCTGAAGGGGAAGAGGGTGAGAGCTGCTATAAGTAAAGAAAGAGTGCTATACAAGTACTTACCGCTTTTTTTGACAGTCTGGAAAATAATCTGATCATTAGAGACTCCTTTTCAAGATTAATAAGTCTGATATATATATCGACATCTTATAAAATTCTTATGGAAATTATTCACTTCCAGTCACTAGATCTTGAAGGTTGTTAGGAAGGGAAGTAGTATCACTGAATCCTGATGTACAATAGTGTAATGGAGATAAAAGTATTATGAATAATCATTGAAGTAGAATTTGCAATTGACACTATTTCTTGGCTCTCATTTAATACTGGGCATTTCTGTTGAGTGCATAGAAAGTTTGGGGTCTGTCACGTGTGGGACTGACACATGCATGCTCCAGCAGTGGGGAGAGTGTGTTGTTTGACCTGAGCCTTATTCAATATATGGGGCAGGATATTAACAATATCACTTTGCCTCCTCACTTTTCCTAGTAAGCATTTGCATTGTCTTCTCTCTCTCTCTCTCTCTCTCTCTTTTTCATTATAGCACAAATAAAGATCATATTATTTACAGGTTTCAGGGATATTAGTGTTGGGTGAAAATGCCTGCTTCTGAGTGTTTGTATTATGTTATATTGGCATTTACAACTGGTAACTTTATTTCTCTATTATTTCCAATAGGGTGCAGCTCTGATTCGAATGCTGGCTAACTTTATGGGTCACTCTGTGTTTCAAATGGGCTTACAAGTAAGTAAAGGCATTTCCATCTTTGTGTAAACATGTATTTCTAGCAGTTTCTCTTGCTCTCTCTTTTTTCTTTTGAAGCTATATTTGCATCAATTTGTGGAAATGTTTCTTTACTTTAGGACCATCTGAGGTACCACTACATCCCTGAAGCTGAATTTGATTGCAGTTTCACCCATATTTCTTGGTGTATGAAGTGATTGCACTTTAACTGGCATACAGTTTTGTGTAGAGTGCCACATAAAAGCCACTTTATGCATGTGACAACTATGTGAAGGACTAGCTGAGAAAGTAGCTACTTCTCTTCACCTGCATTTGACTGCTGATCTAACAAATAATAACAATAAGCAAGCTGGAAAATAAACAGCTCTAAAATGAATAATGCTTTTTAGATAAATATTTTTGCCATCCCTTCTTCCATAGCAAAATCCTTGAGCTTTATTTTTACCTTTAATAAGTGTGGAGTGGTCTCTGCCTTAACCATGTACTGAAAACTCACTCTGTCTTTTAAAAGAAATTTAAAGAGGTAACATTTCTATACAAAGAGAAAGAAATTCAACATGCTGATTAGCAAGGATGAACTTCTTTCAGCAATAATTCAGCACAAATGAGTGTTTCGTAAACTATTTAAAAACAAACGAGCCAAAGCATAAAAAACAATGCAATTCCCTCTATTCCATTGAAATCTGCTTGAGTAAATCATGTTACAGGCAACTGTGATTGATGAATTATGTATGATGCAGCCTGCTACTTAGAAGTGTCCTTTAAAGTAAATTGATGTTCACCTGAAATACAATTATGCTAAGTTGGAAGGAGCAATCAATCTTATCTGTTCTTAGTAAGCTTTTCATTTTGAAATTTAAATAAACTACGTCTAGGATCAGGTCATTTTTTAACAGAATAATTCTACCTCTAACCAAAATAAATTGGAAGATAAAATATAAAACAAAAATTAAATGAATGCATTGGTCATGTCAGAGAGATGTTTTCCGTGCAAAGGCAATGAAAGGAAAATTGCTGAGGAAATGCAGCTTTTTGGAGAGTTTACAGTACATTCAGGGTTTGTACTCAGGATCCAGCTTGATCATGTGCTTAATTGTAAAACCAGGTCAGATCATTTAGATAAATTTCTCATCCAGATGAGGACTCTTTAAATCAGAAGTTTCCTTCTTAAAATATTGTGTATGTCAAGGGTAAAACTGTCATGTAATTTAAGACGGTAAGACTTTTGTCCTCAGTCCAGCAAACTCCATATTCCAGCCAGAAACTTCTGTCTGGACAGATCCATTCTTAGAGGAAATCTGTAGCACTTTTTCCCAGTGGACTATGTCACTGAGGGTTTTAGAAAGGAAAAGTTTTAGTGTGTACATCTCAAACCCTGTTTTTCTGTTTCCTTCTATGTTTGCCTGAGAAATAACAGTGTACAAGTTGTCCTGAAATAGACTGAGAAAAAAGTTCAGATCAAAGAATAGCTATGCAGGGATTAATCATAATTACCATAAAGTTGTAATGGAGCTTTGGTTTTTGATTTGAATGATTTCCTATTATTTCTGCTTTTCACTAGTTTGGCTCTAAATAGAAACCATTCTGTTTGCTTATGAAAGTCTATGAAAAATCTAACTGTGAAAATCTGACTAGCACAAATCTTGGCATCAGTTCAGTAGGAAGATGATGATTTTAACTAAAACCAGTTTGAAATCCAGATAGAGATTTTCCATGTGTATGTCTTCAAGCTTAACAAAATAAAACATAAAGTTCATAAGTTTTTCATAAGCTATAAATTATACAGTTGGAAATATCTGTCAGTCATTTAATTCTTTGTATTTTGCAAATCTAAAATACTGCTCCTGCACTGTACATTTGCGAGGCTATTGCTGGAGGACTAATTTACCCTTTTTGTCATGCACTGGTTTAGGCATTTTAGCTCTTTAGCTTAGTACCATCACTTGGTTTTTGAATTATGTTGCCTTGAATTCTGTTTTAATGTGGATTTCTAATATTTAACTAAATGTCCTTTCTGCAGAATAGAAAAACTGAATATTACTACTATTTATAAATCTCTTCAAATAACAAATATTCTGAAAATGCACTTTATGGTTCCTTTCTCCTGTGTTATTCTAATGGCTTTCTGAGTAACTGAGTTCTAAAAGACCTCCACAACCAGTTTTTCCAGGGAAATGCTGTGGGAGAAGGTGTCAAAGGCTTTAGTAAAGTCCAGGTAGGCAAAATCCACAGCCTTTCCCTCATCCACAAAGCAGGTCTTAGAGAGGGGTCAGGTTGGTCGAACAGGACCTTTCTTACAGCATGCTGGCTGGGCCTGACGCCCTGGCTGTCTTGCACCTGCCATGTGATGGCACTCAAGACAGTCTGCCCCGTGACCTTCCCTGGCACTGAGGTCAGGCTGATAGGCCTGTCATTCCTTGGATCATCCTTCCAGTCCTTCTTGTAAATGTGTGTACTGTTGCTAACCTCTGGTTTTCTGGGACTTAGCCAGTTAGCCAGAACTACTGGTAAATGACGGAAAGTGACTCAGTGAGCACTGCTGCCCACTCCCTTAGCATTTTTGCATGGATCCTGTCCCTTCCAGTAGAATTCTGTGTATCTAAGTGGTATAGAAGATTGCTGACCATTTTCCCTCAGATGTCTGGTGCTTGAGTTCTGCTCTCTGTCTCTGTCGTCCAGTTCATGGGGCTGGGTACCCAAAGAACAATTGCTCTTACTATGAAAGACTAAGAAGGCATTAAGTATCTCAGCCTTTTCCTCGTTCTTTTTCACCATGTCATTCTTTGTATTCAGCAAAGCATGGAGATTCTCAGCCCTCCTTCTGTTGCTAATATATTTATAGAAACATTTTTATTGTGTTTTACAGCAATGTCTAGATAAAGTTCTGCTTTGGCTTTGGCTCTAAGTTTCCTGCCCGCATAACCTCACAATGCCCTTGTAGTACTTCTGAGTTGCTTGCCCCTTCTTCCAAAGGTCATAAACTTGTTTTTGTTATCTGAGCTCCAGACAAAGCTCTCTGTGCAGCCAGGCTGGTGGTCTTCCCCACTGGCTTGTCTTTCAGCATATTGAGATGGCCAGCTCCAGCACCTTTAAGGTTTCTTAAATACGTTCAGCATTCCTGGACTCCTTTGCTCTTCAGGCAAAAGCCCAAGGGGCTCTCTCAACTAGTGTCAATGAACAGGCCGAGGTGACAGTTTACTGACCTCTCCCCTTACTTTTCCAAGAATAGAAAACTCTAATCATTTCATAGTTGCTGAGCCCAAGACGCCCTCCAATCATCACATCACCCAGCAATCTTTGTTCACAAACAAGAGGTCCAGAAGGGCAGCTTTTTTTATTGTCTTGCTCACCAATTCTGTTAAGAAGTTAACTTCCACACACTCCTGTAACCTTCTGCACTGTTACCTCTCCACTCTGTTTTATTTCCGGTATTATTTCAATTCTTTTTAGCGTATTAGCTATGTCCTTAAGTGTTTAACAGATAAAAAAGGAGTAATTCTGAAGGCTTATTAAAGTAGCATGAACCAAAATGAGTAGTTCTTTATTTGTGTTTGCATCGTTTGTGGTTTCATCCAAATCAAGGCATGATTCATTGTCTTATTAAGAGCTAAAGAATTAGAGCTTTTATATTGGAGATGTTGCAAAAGATAAGGTAGCCTTTGGTTTAAGGAGAGGAAAAAGCAAGGTTTAGAGCAAGAAGCAAATAGGATTGCTACCTTTTTTGTTAATTGCCTGTTTTTTCCTATCTGGCATGTGGAATTTTTGAAGAGCAAGATGAGACAGCTTGGGTGTGAAAAATTCCTTCAAAGAAAACCATCAATTTTATTAAAAAGAAGAGAAAAGTTGATGTAGGAGAATCAGTCTCTTTGGTGGATATTCTTTACCAGTAAATATGGTCTGAAGGAAATGTACAAATGTACATTTGATCTCTAACAGTTCAGCAAAATGTTCTGTTACAGAATCTGCAAGGAAGTAAAATTCTGGTAGAAATGCTCATTTTTATGGTGTAGATGTCTTTGTAAAGATTCATATCTGTCAAGAATAACTGGCCTGTTCCTATGATGGTAAATATTCTTGAAAGGCCATTTGATTATAGTGTGGCAGTTCCACAATAAAGCTGCATTCAAGAGACTAGTGAAGGTATGATTTTTGAAAAGCCCTTCAAAGATATGATGTCTTGAATCATATGACATTTCAAACAGGAGGTTTAGTTACAAACAGAACATTCTCAGTGTAGCACTCCATAGACAAAAGCAAAAGCGAATGTATTTCTATTGGCTGTAATGAATAATTGAATAATGACAGTAGTAGCCACAGCTGGTAACAGTTGCATATGAGAAAGTTACAGCTATTATTTTTGTAGAAAATGTCTAATAAATCCTTCCTTCTCACACTAGGTGATTTCTGTCATTTTAAAAAGTTCTGGCATCTTTCATGATGTGCAGTTTCTTATGCTACAGGAAAATTCAAGAAGTGCACATCACTGAATGCCAGTACTCTTCTTACAAAATGGTGTTGCTCTTCAGTTAAAAAGCTATTAATCAGGTAAGAAGGTGGTTAGAGTATGAAGAGGCTTGGTCAGCACCACTTGCTCTGATTATGTTTCTGAATTGCACAGACTGATAGAGGTAGAAGCCATAAGCTGGCCTTACAATCATTCAGTCATGACTCAGGGTGGTAATGTGCAATACAATACTAGGTCTGTGTGAGATTTTCTTTGGTAGGCTGTTGTTCCAAGTCTGTGCTTGAAATAGATGGTTTCTTACATGTCTGGTGTCACTGGATTGCATTTTTGGAAGATTTTACTGCTTTATGACAATGTGTCTCTTCAAGTAATCATTGCTTGTTTTTAATTTTTTTCAAATTTAATAAAGAGAGTAGTACCAGTGATTTGAATGTCTGGTAGATGTGTTTAAAAAGGCACCTCCAGTGCTGTAATGAGATATTTCTGCACTGGTTTATTTTTCTTATATTTGGTTTGATTATTTTGGAGCCTCATCTCCATTACTGTACGTTTGTCAACACTGCATTTCATTTGCTGTGTGACAGCTCATTGATCACATAGATCTGTATCCTTTTGAACTTCACTTGCTGCTATGTATGTGTTCATCACTCACTCTGATTTAGTGCATCTTCAGCAGTTTGGATTAGTTACCGTAGGAATCTTTGCTTCTGTGATAAATTAACTTTTTAGGCTTCACATTGTACATTTGGAGGAATTTTCATACAGTGCTCTGGATATATACTATCTCTTTTGGTGCTGTAGTGTGGCCACTGTATTGAAACAAATTAGTCAGCCTTTCACAGGAGCTATCTGGGGAAGTGTGGTGTTCAGGGTATTAAATGCAGCAAGGTTCAGATTTCAGTCACTTCCTAGTACCATATTGCTGGCTATTTAAACTTCCTTTTATCCACACTGCTTTTTCCTGCTTTTAGACACCTACAGTATGCATGAAATGGTAATGCATGAAATATTTTCATTTATTTCCATGGTATTATATGATAATCTATTTTTTATAGTGTTTTAAACAGTGTACCCATTTAATACTTATTATATCTTTATTACCAATTCATAACAGTTAGTTGCTTGCTGTCTTTAATGAGACATCATTAGAGACTTCTTTTCAAGAGTTTTTTGTAAAAACATAAAAAACCTGCAAAGACAAACAAAATCAGGCATCTTAGGATCGAGGTCAGTGAAGCAGGGAACTGTGATGCTGCCTTCAGATCAGAAATGCACATGGCACTACGTGGAGTCTTCCTTTGCTCAGTCAAAGGATGTAACTTTTGCCACTCAGAAGGAGCATCTTTACAGCTAGAGTACCTCTGATGTTGGAGCTGGTACATTTACTAGATGTTGAGTGAAGTACTTTTCAACTGATTCTGCACTCACCTCTGGTTTAGAAAAGTAGAGTGTATGGCCTTGGTGAACATCAAAGTATCACCTTGGTGTTCTGGCAATTAACTGAGTTAGTTGCTACCAATGCCTTTGTCTGAGAATTGTCAACTGGAGAACTTGAGCATGTTAAAGGGAGGGCTTCAGAAATCACAGGAAATCTCACAGGAGCTGACATCACTGTTTTCTACACTGCGTATCATATGAGATTATTAGCATCTTTCACCTTTTTTGCCCATCAGCATTTCTTTTGCTTCTAATTTACATCATTCTGGACTTTAGTTTACATTTGTTAAAGGAATTTGATGTTATGGATTGAATTCCTGTAGCTTTTTCCACCTTGATTTACACAGGTCAGTAAAAGACAGTAAGTTAGTTTCTTGCATAAGAAACTTCTATAAGTTGATGTGTCACAATATTTTTTTCCTTTGAAAGTGTTAAAGATGTATGGCAAAGTAAGGGCCAGACTTAGGTATCACTCTAAAAATGGAAATTCTTCCTCTAACTCCAAGAGGATTTGAGTATACTGTGTGTAGCAAAATGCTAATGCTTAAAGGAAAATGGTATTTGAAATTGCCTAATTTAAATGTAAAGTTTTTGAGAAATGCTAATGTTAATTTTATTTTTCCAGTTTTCTTTTTCTGTGTGTGCACCTTTACCAGGTTTTTTAATTATGCAAGTACCCAGTGTTTTCTACTTAGGACCATGTCTGATTGAGTTCACAAGGTGGACCATGCTAACTGAATTGTTGTTCTGTTCAATAGTTTCATATACTTTTCATTTGCTTTGTGGCCCAGTTCCTAACTTCATTCAATTCTCTTAAGTGTCATCCAGTGTGGTATCAGAGTGCATCACCAACAGTAAACGCAGAGGTCATAAACCTCATAGGGAAAAAAGGCATGGTGCTAGGGTGGAGATCCAGGCACAGAGAAATTGAAGTTAAAATTTACATAGATGTGAAGTATGCAGAACTCCCATGTGTATTAGCATTTAGGGATCAGAAGAGTTTCTAGCCTCCACTGGCATCATTGTCAACTCTGTGGCTGCAGCTCAGCCTGTGAAGACACCAAGGTGGGCCTCCAGAAAATGTTTATAACTCAACTAATACTTCTTTAAAGAAGTATATAAAGAAATTAATGAGAATGGTGTGCCTATACATCTGAGGGGAAATTGGACCAATGTGAGTAATATTAAAAAGAGACATGAAATTTGGATGTCTGTTTTGAAACCCCAGAAGATACTCTGTTAAAATATTTAGCATTATAAACCACTTCAGAAATTCAGAGCAGACGTCACATCAGGCTCAGTCACAGAGTACAGCTCTTCTACAAATGAGACCACAGAGCTGTCCTGGTGTGCAACAAGCTGATCCACAGAGTGAGGGTATTTGGTTTATCTACAGTTCTACAGTTTAACTATTACCTTTTTGAAAGCAGAACATTGGCAGGGCTGAACATAATGCACTCACTATTTTAGCAGCCGCACATCGTGTGTGCTGGTGGTTTCTGCCCCATGTAACATTGGTGCTCTGCAAAGGGAGCTTCTTCCTGAAATGGTGCATTAGCAGAATATTCCTATTTGGTTATATTGACTTCTTTCCATTCCTTCTGCTCTGCTTTTTATTCCGGGAGCATTTGGATCTGACAGTTTTCTTCCCCGGCTGTTGAGGATTGCCAGGAGAAGGGAGACATGGGCTCTGCTTTCTGCTTCAGGGCCTGAGCCTCCCTCTGAGCTTAAGCAGCTATGGGCCATCAATGCAAGGGAGAGAGAGGGTCTCTATAGCTGCTGGGTTATCTAAAGTGATCAGTGCCAGGAAAAAGCATATTCCTGAAACAAGATCTCTTTCCTTCTGACCTTTAGAGCTGTGCTCCAACGCATGGGGACAGCAGAGGAAAGGGCACACTGATAAAAATGGTAAGATATTTTTCAGTACTTTCTGGTGTAGACTGAAATTTTGGAGAAGAACTCAATCTAAGATGGACTTTTTGAAGATAGGATTTCAGTTCAAACAGTTACACTTTGCCCACATTGGAGGTTGCAGCAAGGAAACAATAAATGTGACGAGGGTAGGTACTGCTGAACCTCAATAGCCAACAGTGTCTCCAATGCCTGGGTTCAGCACAAGGTTATGGATGGTATTGCCTTCATTAGGAAAAAATTGTGGTGTTCTTCAGCTAGGAATAAAATGTTACTTTGCTCTCCTGCTAAAGCTCTTTACAAAAAGAAAAACGATTAATATAAACAGTGTGTATAAACAAAGTTTGTTTTCTTGGAACAGCATTGCCCTTTATGGCAATGTTAGAGTCAGTCATGTTACAGATACTGCATATTCACTTGGTGTGCCTACAGTGAACTTCTTTTTGCTGCATATGAAATTCAGTTGTGACTGTTTTCTCCTTCATTTTTATTATAGGAATTATTAAGAGGAAGAGTGATAGGTATGAATTCCCAGATAATGTCAGCAGGCTCAGCAGCTATTTATGAAAATGTTTTCTTTTGGAATAGAATTACACTGTTTTCCTGATAGCAGCTCAGTGCCAGCCTTACCTCTGTTGCTACGAGGCAGCTCACTGGATTTTACAGGGCACTGGAAGTGAGACATTTTGTGTGAGATTTTGCTGCTCTTATGCAATCAGAATTTCCATTAGCTTTTTAGAAGTCAGTGGGGATATTTTCAGAACAAATACTGCAGGATTGAACTCCTAATTAACACATTATATACATTGGAAATTAAATCAATCAATCAATCGACTTCAGTCTAGTGGAGGACATTCAGAAAAAAATATCCTGAATCCATGCTGGGCAAAACACACTGTTGTGAAAACCTTCTCCTTCTCCTTTTCCATCTCTTTCTTGTCTTCCTCCTCCCTTTTTCTCTTCCCCTTCCTCTGCCTTTTCCTTTCCCTACACACATAAAGCGAAGTTACTGTAGCCAGGTTGACACACATATCGCCAGATGCAGGCACTAATGATTTTTAAAGTGTCTTCATTTCGCAAAATGAAAAAAAACCCAAGGTACAGCTCTAGGGACTGAATTGTATGAAGGTGTTTTGCACAATGAGAACCATTTGCTCATTGATACAAACAACAAGTAACTTAAAAGCCAGAGCTTCACTGTTGCTGCTTCTCTGTCTTTTTCACTGTTACTGTGCAAGTGTCCTTATGATCTAGACACAGTGACATGCTTGCAGTAAGTTTTCTTGATTGGTTTATGGACACCTTTTCATAATAAATAGCAATAATTTCTTTCCAAGTCCGGTGTTTATATAGAGAAAATTGTTATAGAAAAATACAGCAGAGTTTTTTTCCCTGGTTAGCAATTCTTGGGCATAGTTCAAGTTAATGCAGAGGAATGAGCAGCCAACCTGTCACAATTAGTAGGTGCCATCTAAATATCTCTGGAAAACTCTCCATAATTTTTTTTGGTGTGCATTAAGAATATATTTATTGAGCAATGTGTGGTTTTAGGTTAAAGTGTATTATACAACCAGACAAGACAGAATTAAATGAATGTACAAATTCAGTCAAATATATGCCATTCAATTTCAGAGAGCTCTTTATTTCTGTGGGATTTGTCCTTAGCTCAGTAGCTTAGTATCACTACCAAATCATATATCAAATACATTTTTCTTTAAAGCCAAGCTTTATATACTAGCAGGTCTCTCACTGCAGAGCAGATACCGTCAGACTCTGCCATGCACTAGCTTTGCAATCCCTCCAACTGTTCCCTTCAGACTTTGCTTGCACACTGCAGCTGCTGTTGCTGTGTTTCAAAATGGAACCCCCCTTCTCTTCATATTAATAGCTAAAACTTGAAGTTGAATTTTAAAAGGGAAATAAACCTCTCAATTTAATATTTCTGATATTTTAACAAGGATTCTCAGCAAAGCAGGATATATTTTAAAGTAGCTGGAAATTTGCTTGAATACAGATTTTTAATCGGTTTTAGATGCCCCCTTTACATTGGGTTCACAGAGTTGCACTACAAAAGATTATTAATTGAAAAAATGGAGTTCCCTATGGTAATTTGAAGTTTTTCTTCTTTTCTTGTGATGGAATGAAAATGAAGGGCCATGTTGATTTTAGTTGGCTTATTTCTAATTTACAGTGCTGGTTTCTTATCAACAAGCAGCAGGTAGAGCAAAGAAAGCAATCCCATTGACTTAATGATGGCTCTTGCCTGCTTTCTTTTACTGGTTTCTCCTGTATCTCAGCCTGCATATAACAGGGCACAGGTCCTGTCTGGATCCTCTAAATGAATGTTATACTTCTTATACCATGGACGAGATAATCTCAACATTGCCCTAATTTTTCTCCTGCAAATCAATGCTAAAGCTCCCATTGGCCCATATAATGCAGAAATGTCAGTTCTGCTGATCTAATTATTGTTAGCATCAATGAGTGTATCATGAATTACAAAGGAAAAAAGGACAAAGTAAAATGCTATAATTATGTGTCCCATTCAGCATCATTGGCTCCAGAGAAAATTAAGATTTATTTCCGTGTATGGTTCCAGTTTCACTCTTTCTGATAGCTTGCTTTTTAGATGTAATGATTTAATTGTAGATATGACATGTTGACTGGATATTTTTCATTGGTGCTGGTTTGTCAGCATTATATCACTGTTGTGTGTGAAAAAAGTCTAAATGTACCTTTTGGAAATTAAGGGCTGGAATTTCAGCTGGTGTACAGTGATAAGATTCCTTCCCTAGGATTTCATGTGTTGACTGAGATAGTAACCCCAAGAGAAGGCAAAACACAGCTGAAGTGAGTTTTTGTATGACGGCTTTGAAGTATGTTGCACACCTTTCAGACTTTTTTTAACTTCATTTTACCTATTTGTGAGTTTGAACTAGAAGCTAGCTAAGAAGCTCCTTGTGTAGCAGAGTTACACAAAAGTTCATTCAAAGCAGCAGAAGGTGGGAATTATAATTGGATTAGTTAAACCTCATGGTAGCCCCACATGGACACTTTAAAAACTGAAGTTAAATGTTATTTCCCTTTCTTTGATTTATGATAGTGTTTTTATTATTATGTGAAGTTTCTGAGTTTAGTCTACTTCAGTTCTAAATGCCGTGTCCACACATAACTTCTAATGAAGGTTAACTAATCCATTGTAAAAATTGGCTTATTGATGAGAAATGACACTACCAACCATCACTTAAACATTTGAAAAGAACATTTGAGCATCGCTTTTAGAGAAATACACTTCAAAATAAAGTTTTGTTCCCCTTAAATGTGATGCACTGATAATCTTTCTGTTAGCTGTATTCTGAAATCACTACTGTGTATCCTTCTGTCCAGTCTCTTTCATAATACTTGGCACACAATTGGACAGGACACTGGCTTAGGAAACCGCTGTTCTCTTTTCTTCAGTGCTGCCTCCAGTTGCTTGTTCCCCTCCACTCATGGCCACTCAACACCACATTTATACCAGTGGAAGAGTTTGGAGTCCTCCTTGGTAAACTTGATCAAGGAAGGAAGGGTGCCCTTAGTGGGGAATGTTAGATTCACTCCTGTACAGGCCATTTTAGAAGTCTAGTCTGCAAAGTAGCATCACAAACAGGGGGATGGGTTCAAGGAACAGCAAAAGTTATGGGATGTGCTCAGTCTGGCTGTACCACTGAAGCATCATCAAACTATAGCTCAAAGCAGATACAGGAATGCATTTGATGCTGTGACTGTAACAGATGTGATAATCTTAATACTAGGTAAGGACTATCTACAGAGTTGGGCCTGCTATCTGCAGGCATTTCCTTATACTCTTTATGTGCTTGCCATTTCAATATAATTTTGATGCTGGCTTTTTGTTATTATAAGTTGAAATGCTTTTTTAGTTAGTTAAATTCTTGACTTTTGAGTAACTTCATTTTTTACAGGAAGAACACATTTTATTGCAGTAATAGATTAAAGTATAGGAAGAAAATCAACCTTTTTGATCCTCTGGTAAAGACTGTGATGAAAATATATTCTATAACTCTAGTGTATTCTGTATGTTGTCAGTTTCTTAGTAGACTGCCTGAAATCAGTTTTGGGCACTTCTAGTAAAACAATGTAGAAAGTGAAGCGCTTGTTTGGCTTACTTGTCCAGGAAAAACCTGTTTCCAATTTTTTCTTAGCTGGCATTGCAGTAGTGCTTTGAGAACTGGTCTGTTAACAGCTGTTCTTTCAGTTTGGAGGCAGCTCTGCAGCTTAACTCCCTGGTGCAAATTAATTCTTGACACAATAGAGTTAACCCCCAACTAATTTGCCTTACACAGTGCTGACCATGACCAGTAAGGTGAATTTACCCGCTCCTTATTTTTTTGCTTGTCTGACTGCCCAGCCAGGAGGGTGGTCAAGGGTGGTCACTTCTCTTCCTTATGGCTGTTTCTTCAGGATTAGTCTGTTATACAGCTGAAAAATTCTGCAAATCTAGTTGGCTCTTTTAGCTTTCCAATTCAGTAGTCTCCCTCTCTTATGGGAATCTTCACAGTTTTGTAGCTTGTTGATAATCCTTTACCACTGGTTCTCACTCCCTCTTGTTGTTCACCTTTGCAAACATATGCACTACCCTCTGACCCTTGCCCAAGGATTTTTATTTGAATGTTAGATAATGTTAAGATGTGATAGCAGATTTGATGTTAGCAGTGTGAAGGAAGGGAGGAAAAAGAAGCATGTTATAGTCAGAGAGTCAGCATCTGTCAGATGGCGTATGGTGGCTTAAGATTAGGTATATAAATTTCTAGGAGAACAAACACACTGGATTTGCTACCTGGAGCCTTAGAGCCTGATTTCTACTGGAACTAAATGTTTTTACTTGTAGCGTTAAATCTTTGTGATATACAGTCATGTATAAAACCATTGAACAAGAACATATTGTAGGCCAAAGGGAGGAAGATATGCACTGAGAAGTAGGAATGAAGTACAATAAAGGGAGGTAGAGGCAAGTCTGCTTTTTCTGAGCCTTAAGAAAGGAGAAACATAGCCACAAGAATTGGAGATGAAAATAGTTTGCTTCTTTTTCCTCCTTCATATAGTGGAATTTTCCAGTTATCTTTCAGAGAAAAATAAAGCTATTCAATATCAATCTGTTTCAGATATCAGCATCAACCCATGGAAGTCTGGAGCTGTTCCTTCAGCTGAGCAATCAACTTCATACTGATTAACTGAGAAAGGAGTTTAGTCCTAGATTTGATATTTTGGTTTCTGTTTATAGATGTAAAATCTGCCCTGAAAGTAAGGCACATGTTTGCACACTTAGCCCTCCTTTTCAGTTGCTTAACTTTTTGGCATTTATCAGTCACTACCTTTTGTTAGTTGTGAACATTATCGTGTTTGGCTAGTGGGGTAGTTCATTTATTTTGAAACCAAGAGGCTTAGTTACTAGGTAATATTGCAAAGAAATGAAAGACCTTTCCCTTTTAAATAATCTCCATTTCTTAAAAAATTCTAATAAAATAAAAAGTCTGAAAGCTTAATCAATACAGCATTACTAAAATCATCTTTCAAAATCTTTTAGCATTTTTCACTGTTCCTACCACTGTTCAAGCTATCTGCTCCAGTTTTCAAGAAATAAGTTCAAAAGCAGTGAGCCTTTTAATTATCTTTTTTTTGGGGGGGATTAAGATTACTGTTTGATAACACAAAATTACTGTAGTCTAAATCTATTGGGATTTTTGGAAGGATCTTATGTTTTGGCTGTGCAGTAAATGGACATTGTTTTCATGGTATCACAGAGTCAGGATATTTATTTATTTAATGTTAAAACATGCTAAAACATTAGAATACTGCACTGTCTGATTAATTTTTTTATTGATAGAGGTGAATGGATCACATTCTATTGTTCTTTTTGGCAAAGAGTGGCTTCATGTTTTAATGTGAAAATATTAGGAAGAATATACACGAGGACACATGCTGAAAATGTAAACCCAAATGATTACTCTTGGGTGTGTGTTTTTGATTAATTTTCATGTTGAGTGACAGTGCCCTAGGGACTGTGGACTCTTCCTACTTTCTCCATGACGATGAAAAACTTTGGAGGCAGCGTTACAGTGAAGGGGAATGGAGGAGTTGTAGAAGAGCATTTTTGAGTTGTTAAAGAGATTTGCATGCCATCTTTTGTGCTCACATACACTGTAGGGTTATAGCTGACAGGAAGGTGGCTAATGCATATCTTCATGCTCCAGCATACTCCAGTCGATGGAACAGCTTTTGTCGGTGATAGACTTGCAAGTTTATGATGGGAAGCAGCCTTGCAGCCAGATGGTTTTGGGCATATGTGTTTATGAATAAGTGGCTTTAAGTCACTTTGCCTCCTTTGGAGCTGTGCTGAGCACAGCTTAGATTCAGACAGCTGTGTTTTCAGTGTCATCTTCCTTTCCTGTTCTGTGGCTTGCACCTCTGTTCTGTTTGCATTGGTTTTTCTACTGAGTATACAGGCAAAGGGGTGGCTAATACTCCTCCCCTGGAGAATTGCTGTGAATGAGAGCATGTATTCTGTCCCTCTGCACGCTGCTTAAGCCTTAGATATGAGTCCCCAGGAGGAAAAATGGATTATATTCTTGCTTGTTCCATCCTTAGAATTAGACAAGCAGAGTATGTATAGATCTTTGGCTCCTATTTTACTACTTCCTGATATGTATTTGATGCTGATAGGTCTTTTCTTTTTTAAGCTGACTGCCTGTCAATGGAAGAGGAAGTGAGGCTCATCATCTGGTAATGAAAGTTCAGGCAGAGTCAGAAACTAGCCAAACTACCTTTGGAGTCAGCAGCTGGGGTGGCAGTATAACTGCAGCAGAGCTGGGGGTGGTTGGGTCTGGCAGAGTTCTAAGCCCTGGGGCGGGAACACATTCCATGAAGATCTATAAAAACATGAGTGGCGTGGAGAGAGTGAAGTTGGGAACAGTAATGCACTGTGTCTTCTAATACCAGAAGTAGGAAGCAGCAGATGAAACCAGTGGACAGGCAGGCATTTGGAACAGGTATCACGCAACAGATCACTGAAGTGGGAAATGCTTTTCCATAAGGTGTTGCAAATGCTGATTTGTGTAGGTTCAGAAAGCAACCAATTCACAGAAGATAACTATTAAATGCAAGGATACTAATCTGTTTAGGATTACTTGTGCTGTGAAGTGCTGGATGATGGAAGGGCAGTTGTGGGAGGTACCACTGTATGCTTTCCTAGTTTTATACTGTTTCCAGGTGTCTGATACTGGTTATTGTTGGAAACAATATATGAGGATAGGAATAAGAGGATATTTGATGTGACCTGGTTCAGAAGCCTTTTGCTCTTGTGCCTCTGGAAAGCATACTGAGATTTGAGATTGCAATGTAGATTTATTACTGAAAGCCTGTGTTGATACATGCTGTCACTTAGGACTGCTTTTTGTGCATGCATTTGATAACACTCCTAGTTTTATGCTGTGTTTATGCTCTTGATGCAACCTTCGTGAAATAATGACAAAATTGATGATTAGGTTGTATGGTACAAGGATCATACTAAGATGTTGTGTTTCTTATTGTATAGTCTTATTTCATGGTAGAGGTTAGTATTCCATTTGTTTTTCTTAGTGAGATAAACAGTTAGATTGGAGGGTAATAAATTTTTAACTGAGTGACAAGCCACATTTAAATCTAAATTGTAGATTAATACAATCTATGTATTGGGAGGAGAAAAAATGAACAAAACCAAACCCAAAAGAAAAGGGCAGAAGTATTTAATCTCTTTGCAGTCTTTATGAACACAAAATGTAAAAGTCAAATATAATGTCTAATGGTACACTGGTAAACAGGATTATTGCCTGGATGAAGTCCTCAAGTGTTCCTCCCATTTTATTTTGCTCTGTAATGATTCTAAAAGCATCTCTCAGAAGGATCAATATATGCAGCATTTTCTAGTATTGCTTAAAATGTGGATTGTATATCTATTGTTATTAATTACCATGTCCCACTTTTGCTTATTCCTATTTTAGCTTTCTAATTTGCAATTCAGCTTCTTTAGCTTTGGAAGCTATTGAATGTTTGACTGTGCCTTAAATGATTCAGTATTTTTAGACAAAATGGAAGCACAGTGTGCTATAGGGGCAGCCTATATAATATTGTCTTTTTTCTGAGTTAGTCTCATGACATTGTTAAGACTCAGCACTGCATTTACAGAGTCAGTGTTCTCATTTAGCCTTCCTAGTCTGTGATTAAATGGGAGTTGTTGCTTGTTTTACTATAAGTTGGCTGACAAAAGCTAAATCTGTCACAGGTGTTACAATTTGTGTATCAGAAAATGTGCTTTCCAAATACTAATTAGTGCAAGTGTATCTTACTTCACACAAAGCACAGATAACACAGTCAGCAAATTTGTCCCAGTTTTATAATTGTGCAGTAAATTAGGGTTTGTCTTCTACCATTGTGTTAAGTGAAGATGGTAGAAATTCAGTTGTAGGAGAACCAGCTGATGTACAACCTCTGATCTGGTTTTTTCACTTAATTCTCCCAGTCAAATGTTTGAAATGTGTTTTTCAAATAATCACTGCTGAATTTCACTTTCGTAACTGAATGAGCTGTTGTCAAGGGACATGGGATGGTGGGAAACAACAGTGTTGTCTCTCCAGAAATCATTTAAAAAAGGGAAGTATTTTATGCTTGAAAGACCTAGACCCAAGCTGGTTATATGCTTAAATTATTAATTTGAGAAGTTTTTTCAATATGATGGAAGCTTATTGGGAATTAACCTTTTTGGTTGTTATGGGAGAAGAATGAAGAAGTTTCTTTTACTGAAACTGTGGCAGAATAAGTGAAAACATTCAGTTTGTAACCTCCTCAGACTCTGAATCACAGGTGGCATGAAAACACACATGTAGGTAGGTCCCTGTGCACAATCATGGGGTTGGATTCCTGTGACATGTCCTCCACTTCTCCCTGTTGTGGAGAGCCTTTGTGATAACCTGTTACAACCCTAGTTGCCAGGATGACGTATTTTGGCACTGAAGGATCTCCCTAGATAAGAGTTTGGAGTTCAGATGGACTATTGCTCAGTTAAATCTTCTGTAATGAATCCAACTGTCATCCGAGTGAACAAATTTTTTACACTAGACAAAGCAGAATGACCTGCTAAAACAGCAACTGGAACTGTGTTTCAGCAGCTTCTCCTTTCATTGCCAAGAATTACCTAGCAACCTTTCCCAAGATTAGATTTGTATTCTAAATATATATATATATATATATAAATATATAAAGATGTTTAGCTTATAGAAGGACTTAGAAAAGGAAGAGCTTTGAATGTTGTAAATGAAGCTTTTAGCAAAAATTTTTGCATTGCAAAGTAGCTGAAGAAACTGTTTATTTATTCCCTTAGGATGAATATATTGTATATTTCTAGATTTAACAAANAGTTTTATAATTGTGCAGTAAATTAGGGTTTGTCTTCTACCATTGTGTTAAGTGAAGATGGTAGAAATTCAGTTGTAGGAGAACCAGCTGATGTACAACCTCTGATCTGGTTTTTTCACTTAATTCTCCCAGTCAAATGTTTGAAATGTGTTTTTCAAATAATCACTGCTGAATTTCACTTTCGTAACTGAATGAGCTGTTGTCAAGGGACATGGGATGGTGGGAAACAACAGTGTTGTCTCTCCAGAAATCATTTAAAAAAGGGAAGTATTTTATGCTTGAAAGACCTAGACCCAAGCTGGTTATATGCTTAAATTATTAATTTGAGAAGTTTTTTCAATATGATGGAAGCTTATTGGGAATTAACCTTTTTGGTTGTTATGGGAGAAGAATGGACCTTCTTTTACTGAAACTGTGGCAGAATAAGTGAAAACATTCAGTTTGTAACCTCCTCAGACTCTGAATCACAGGTGGCATGAAAACACACATGTAGGTAGGTCCCTGTGCACAATCATGGGGTTGGATTCCTGTGACATGTCCTCCACTTCTCCCTGTTGTGGAGAGCCTTTGTGATAACCTGTTACAACCCTAGTTGCCAGGATGACGTATTTTGGCACTGAAGGATCTCCCTAGATAAGAGTTTGGAGTTCAGATGGACTATTGCTCAGTTAAATCTTCTGTAATGAATCCAACTGTCATCCGAGTGAACAAATTTTTTACACTAGACAAAGCAGAATGACCTGCTAAAACAGCAACTGGAACTGTGTTTCAGCAGCTTCTCCTTTCATTGCCAAGAATTACCTAGGAACCTTTCCCAAGATTAGATTTGTATTCTAGATATATATATATATATATATAAATATATAAAGATGTTTAGCTTATAGAAGGACTTAGAAAAGGAAGAGCTTTGAATGTTGTAAATGAAGCTTTTAGCAAAAACTTTTGCATTGCAAAGTAGCTGAAGAAACTGTTTATTTATTCCCTTAGGATGAATATATTGTATATTTCTAGATTAAATGAATGCAAACATTGATGTGATTAACTCCTAACAGCAATGATGTACAGCTCTAGTTGTTTGGCTTGTGTATTGTAATACTGATTTTTATTTTTATTTTATTTCTGTAGGACTATTTAACCATTCACAAGTATGGCAATGCAGCCAGAAATGATCTCTGGAACACATTGTCAAAGGTAAAATGCTTTAATCTATTGCATGGAGGGGAAAACAGGAATTTGCTATGGTGTTTTTCTTGGTGGGATCAGAACTGAATAGTGCATATTGAGATCTTCAAATCACAGAGAAAATGTAAAAACCAATGCAATGAAATTCCATTTGAGTTAACTTAGTGGCAACATTAAAAGTATGAGTTCTTCAGCATTTCTGTTCTTTGTTATGTTAGAATACATTTCCCTGCATGTGCTTTGTCACTGATGTGCAGTGAAAGGTACTGCATGAAATCTATCACTGACTTCAGTGGCAGCACACTGAGACCCATAAGCTGGGGAGCACATGAAAGTGCTGAGCTTTTCAATTTCCTTCACGTGTGTTTGTGATTTTCTATGGAGCTAAGATTTTTGTGAAGGACAAAACTATTAAAGCTTCAAAGTATGGAGTAAACAGAGAACTATTTAATGTTACATTTGGCATGCTCTAGGGACTTATATTACTACATCCAGGCTTGGCTTGAGTTCTAGAGCCTGGTCTAGGGCTCCACAATGGCTATGATTTTTGTAAGATGAGCGAAGTGTGCCTGAATTTCTCCCCTGTGGGACTAGCCTGAGCTAGTCTGAGTCTTCCTCAGAAATAAAGACTGAGTGGAGGGCAATGTGAAGTACAGTCAGAGAGTTCTGGCACAGGTACCAGTTCAAGCCATACAAAACATGACTATCCAGTCATAACTATTGACACCAAAGCTAGGATTCAGCTGGAAGTCAAGACATTTAGACAAGTAGGTATATACATGTAAACTAGGTGTCCAAGATCTTGTTGTTGTCACCAAGTCTTGAGTTAATAAAAGCTTCTAACAGCTTTTACCTTAATTTATCCTACCTGGTTTCCAGCTGCCACATGAGAAGCATGGCTGTTGTGGGTATACCATTTCAGAAAGAATACGTTGAATATTTTAGGATATGTCATTTGACACTAGTGAATAGGAATGACTCTAGTCCCAGGAATCTAGTCAATATAGTCAGCAGAGCATAGAGAGTAATTCAGTTGGCTAGCCACTACATGATTATTTTATAATAAGCCTGAGGCACTGGCTGTTGACTAGAGACTTAAAGTAATTGTTTAAATATAGGCAAGTAGTGCCAGATAGGCTGCAGTAGGATGTTTAAGACATTCAGGTATGTCTAACCAATTTAGCATAAGATATATGGGAAAATCTGTGCTCTTCTGGAGTGGCAGGTAAAGGTCAAATGACATTAGTCACCTACATGTGGGCAACTGAACCAAGTCCTGTGTCTGTACTGACTTCTAATGAAGAGTTGAGACAAGTAACATATAGTCAGGCTTTTAAATCTCTGTCTTAATCTGTAGCTGAACGTCACTGCAGTGAATCTTTCTTGCTGTCCTCTGTTAAGGCCTCTGGGACAGTTCTGGGCAGTGGGACATCGGAGGAATGAATGTTGTCTTGAAAGAGCAGCAGAATCCACAGCTAATACAGTAGAATAAAAATGAGACTACATTCTGGTCCATAACCACTATTGCTATACTTTGTGCTCATATCTACTGTAGCAGCGAATAATTCTGTTTGCCTCAGTTGTAAATGCCTTTGTTGCCAACCCCTTTGTTCCTAATGCAGTGCAACTGCAGGTTCGGTTCTGAAGTCATCATCTGCTTGTATTCATTAGAGGTTGCTCAGTCTGTGATCTTGGACTGTTGGACAGCTAGGAGCATGTCCATCGCTGGAGAACAAATGATGCCTCTTTATCCTCATATGCAGTCTCATCTCCCATGATGCTATCATATCTCTTTGTGTTTCAGATGAAAATCCACTTGTAAACTGGCATTTTTATTGACATATGGAATCAAATGGGAACACATTAATCCTCCATGTGTTGTGACAGGTGCATTTTATGAAGCAGCAGGGGATATCTTGGTGTACATAGCCTCACTTTGGACATAAAGGACAGTATTTTCAAATAACTAGTCATTTTGATTTTTAGAACAGAGAAGGTCTGTATTTTTAGAAATTATGGCCCTTCAAATATGCCTTATTATAGGTGCCTAGATCAACTATCATTGTGTGTTTTTTAACCTTAGCTGGTTAAGAATAGCTACCCAATATTTCTGGGGCTCTTGTTAAAATCCAGTAAAGTAGGTTATTTCTCCTGTTACAGCAGAAGTACTTGAATGATGTGGAAAACATGACTTTCTGACTGTCACTCTCCTCTCTGTTAAGATTACTCAACATTTATTTTTAAGCTACACAGAGCCTTAAGTTCAGTTATGTAGTGTGTGTGTGCGTATTGGAGGTAAGAGTGTGTGTGTGTGTGTGTGTATCTGTATACATGTGTGATGGTTATTCTACCTTCCAAAAACAGTCATGATCCTGGGGAGGAAAAAAAAAAGTTTTACATGTTGATATTGCTTCAGTGTGTTGAAACTTTTCTGTTTTTTTCAAGGCTTTAAAAAGGGTTGGAAAATCTGTAAATATCCAAGAGGTAATGGATCAGTGGACACTACAGATGGGTTATCCTGTTATCACTATCTTGGGAAATGAAACTACAGACAACATCATAGTCATCTCCCAAGAGCGTTTTGTTTATGACAGTGATACTAAACCCAAGGATCCTGCCCGTGGGGACAACAGGTACTTGTATTTCTCAATTACTATCTTTCAAGATGCTGTAGTTGTTTAAGTGTGTGCTTTATGTGTGTATTTTTATGAAAATGGCTTTTTTACAAATTTGAGCTTTGTTTGGGATCAATAGTGTGTGGTGATGCTTTAATTTGAACTGTAGTAAAGTTGAGGCTAATTAAAAGAATTTGGAAAAAAAATGCCCATTTGCATCCTGACAGTTCACTGTGGCAGTGTCTTGCATCACTCATCTGTTTCCTTTTCCTTTTCTTTTGATTTTGTCACACTCCATGAAGTAATTTGGAATGTGATTGGAAGGTCTGATAGTTGCAAAGAAATTCTTTGGAGTGGACCTCTCGACACTCATACATTGAGTAGGTAGATGTAAATATGTGTCAGTTACAGACATCTGCTTTAGGAAGCAGTCAGGAGCTGAACTGGACCTCTGTACAAGGCAGGGGGTTCCAGTGCTTTAATTTTTGGAGGCAGCTGAACTGTCCTATAGGAACTGTTACACTGGCTGAAATCAGCATTTCTGTCTCTACCCCTTTTCCATTTATTACATTGTTTTGTTCCTGCACCCCACTGATTCTATATGCTTCCTTCATCCCAGAGACAAGTTGACATTCCTGGCTGATCCTGGGGATTCCTCCTTGTTTCAAGCAGTTTTGGCATCGTATTTTAAGGCCAAGAACAGCTTTTGCTAGCTGATGCTAGAGAATTTCAAGATGGCCTTTGAAGTTTCTGTGTAGACCTGTTCATGCTCAGTGTGAAAGAGGGCACACTATCAACCTGAAATATTGTGTTTGTCCAGTGGATATAAATTGTTAAAAAGTAAAATTTAATACAAAATTTTGATTGACATGTCTGGAGCTTGTAGAATATTCCTGTTGAGGAAGGCCTAAAATTATAGTAATGTTTACTGGAAAGTGTTTAGAAGTTCATTATCTTTTTTTAGAACATGAATACTATGGAACTCAAACATGACACAGAGTAAATAGTTGTTTTTCTGGCTGTGTTGGAACGACCTAACAGGGTATTAAGCATCTGTCTAAATTCTGGACTGAAATTATTGCCTTTGTGTAAGAGAGATGAAACAACTGAATGTGGACTGTTGGAAGTGTTCATGACTCACAGCTCAGTGCAGCAGGAGAGAGATTCTCCCTTCCTATCTTGGAAATTTCTTTTGTGCAAGTGTATATATGTGTAATGTAATGTGAGTGTATTTTACTACTCAGAAGAACAGCAATTCTTAGTTTTTTGATTGACTAAAACATACGTTAAGCCTTCTAAATATTGTAGAGACTTTTAAAAATAGATTTTCTAGGCATTCAGTATTGATTGAAGTAACTGGTGCTATAATTTATGAGTAAAGACTACTGGGTGTGTAAATGATACCAGGGTGACACAGTGGGTTGACCCTGGCTGGATGCCAGGTGCCCGCCAAAGCTGCTCTATCACCACCCACCTCAGCTGAGCTGGGGAGAGTAAATACAATGAGAGACTCATGAATTGAGATCAGGACTGGGAGGGATCACTCACCAGGTACCATCATGGGAAAAACAGACTCAGCCTGAAGGGGGTGGGGGGGAAATTATTACCAATCAAGTCAGAGAAAGGTACTGCATTAAAAAAAAAAAAAATCTTAAAACACTTTCCCTGTACCTCTCCCCCTTTCCAGGCTTAACTTCGCTCCTGGTTTTCTCTACCTTGTTCCCCCCAGCCGTGCAGTGCAACAAAAATGGAGCCTGTGGTCAGTTCATCACACGTCTCCACCATTCCTTCCTCCTCAGGTGGAGGGCTCTTGCTACAGCATGGGGTCCCTCCCACAGGAGACAGTCCTCCACAAACTGCTCCATCATTAATCTTTCCCATGTGCTGCAGTTCTTCACAAACTCCTTCAGTGTGGGTTCCTCCTTCAGGGTGCAGTCCTTCAGGAACAGGGTGCTCCAGTGTGGTCCCTTGTGGGGTCAGAAGTCCTGCCAGGACCCTACTCCAGCCTAGGCTTCCCATGGGGTCATGGACTCTTTCAGGCCTCCGCCTGCTCCAGTGTGGGGTCCTCCACAGGTTGCAGTTGTAACTCTGCTCTGCACGGACCTCCACGGATTGGAGGGTCACATCCTGCCTCACCACGAGCTGCAGGGAAATCCCTGCTCCAGTGCCTGGAGCACTTCCCATCCTTCCTTCTTCAGTGACCTCAGTGTCTGCAGGGCTGTTTGTTTTGCATATTCTCCTTTCTCCAACTGTTCTTTCCCAGCACTTTTTTCCCCACATTACCTCAGAAGTGCTTGCACAGTGACTGATGGGGCTTGGCCTTGGCCAGAAGTGGGTCTCTCCTGGGGCTGGCATTGGCTTTGCTGAACATGGGGGAAGCTTCTGTCAGCTTCTCACAGAAGCCACCCCTGTAACACACCAAAACCTTGCCATGCAAACCCAATACAGGTGAGAATGAGACTTAGTTTTTTTTTCATACATGATATTAATTTGTAATTCAAACTGTATGTTGTCATATGTGGAATGGCCAGTGCAACACCACCAGGGCAAATTCTGCTGAGTTTCTTAGGAGATTTTGTCCACAGATTTTATTAAAATTCTTGTTTCTAAACATTGGAAATAAGGCTTAGTGCTAGAGAGAGCACAGTGAAAGATTTACACGTGAGCCCTGCCAGGAATTCAGTATCCTAACAGGCAGGACAATACGTACGTGTATCTCCTTTGGCAAGTCTTTCCCCATTTGGATTGTTTTTTTTTTTTCTATGCTTCCATTTCCTTTTAAATACAAATAGGAAAGAAACCCCTTGCTCAAGGAAAGCTTTACAGATGGGTTGTTTAATCCAGCCAGTTAGCAGAGCTAATTTACTGCTTCCCGGTTGAAGTTATTTGAAAGTCATGTTACGTAAGAATAAATACCAAAGAACAGGAACCATATACATTTAGCAAAAGGTGAAACTTAGCTATGCCATTTCCCTTTCAAAAATTGTCCATCAACTTATATTAAAGTCCTATGGCTTAGTTATAAATTGGTGTCTGTGTTATAACACTGACCATGCAATTTGTTCGTGCGCTGCCCACAGGCACATGTGGCTGGGTATGCAAAATGGCCATGTGTCAATAATGTCCTTTCATACCATACATACTGAGATACTGAAAATAAATTTAATCTTTTAGTTGGTAGTGACCTAGATATATTTCAGTTGTTTGGCTTTTTTGTTTCTTTTTTTCTACGGCTGAAGTGACAATTGCTTCAGTTATTGAGAAAGCAAGAAAATCACATTAGTGTATGGTCATTTGATAATTCGAGATGCATTACTCTACCTTGTTTTTTAATGTTGAAAGAGCTGAATTTTGTATGACATGACACAGTTTCTCTACAGATTCACCAAGGGGGATGGTAGTACTGTTGTGCAGTGCAGTGTTCTGGCTCATCCTGGGGGTGGCTTTGGTCAGGAAGTTGGCAAGGGTTTGCTGATGTCTGCTGATGATATATANTGATATATATATATTTATATATATATATATATATATAGAGAGAGAGAGAGAGAGAGAGAGAGCTATCTATCATCTGCATGAAGACTTTGTGGGTGTTGCAGATCAGTGGCCTAATTCACAGTCTAATAAAGTTGGTGCTTACCTCCCCTGCATGACCCATGAATTTAGGCGTTGGACTCATGTCTCCCTGGGGAGCCGTAATAGACACTGTAAATAACAGAGAGCAAATGGTATTTATGCCACATCTGAGGACCTGCTCTTGCAGGGCAGGCAGCGTTGGCTTCCTTAGGCTAGTTTATCTATGGATTAATCATGATGATCATTCTAAACACCATAAGAAGTAGATCTGCACAAAACACAGAAAAATGTTCAGGTCCAGGCATTTCCAGGAGTTTATCATCTAAAGAGACATCTCAGTACACACTGGAGGGCTCCAGGGAAGGCTCTTTAAGCATCCATCTACCCTGTAGTATTTTGTTATCCAGAGGTGGGGCTCTAGTTTGGTATGGCACAGCAATAAATGTCAATTCTATTGCCTTCAAAATGATGAGAAGTTTAAATTTTTGGTTCAGATACTGTCTAGGCAAATTTAACTTTGCTTTACTGTAGAAAGAGTAATTTCAGAGTAGGTCTTTCAAATGTATCTATTGCAAAAGAAATGTAAATAAAGAGACAACTGAATATTTTGGAACTATTCTGGTTTTATAAAATGTCCGTGCTTTGCTTTATGCTGTGCATTTATACAGCAATTAACTGCTAAAAATGAAATGTGAAACTACATATTTAATTTTTATCTCTGAAACCATGTAGAGGGAGACAGAAGCAGCAAGAAGCTTTTTCTAAGTGATAAACGATAAAACTGAAAATTGTTGATACCTTGACAGTGGTTGATGCCTAGTCCATTACTAAAAGTGTCTTTAATTCTTCTACAGAAGAGAGTGATTACACATTTTCCAATCTCCTGTATATTTGCATTCCTTGTCATTGTACCTGTAGAAAAATGTGTCTCAAGAGCCATACATATACAAACTGTGATTTATTTCTGTGCATACAATCCACTGTATGGCTTGCTAAGCTCTAACATTTGGACTGAAATTATAGAAGGTACACAATTTCACTTCTTTGTAAACTGAACATAGATTTTGCTTGACACTTATGTCTTCACATGATCCATAGTTCTTATTCTATGTGAAAATAAAACTAACAATGACAGACGCTGTTTCTAGAAACATCATTCCCTAGAAGGGCCAAAATCACCAGCTTTGATTTGAGTGCCAAAGTATGTAGTTGGTGTAATGATTCAGTAGCAATTTCAGCTTATGCAAGCAAAACTTTAAAACTCCTATTATAACTATATAATTCATATTCTATCCCTGTATAACAACCCTTTAGTTAAGTGTAGGCTTGGTCCTGGACTCCTGTATACCCCTGTGAGAACAGATTATGCCCTTACATTATAAGGCTCCAGGGGAGAAGGTGATATTCCATCTGACAGGGTTCAGTGGGTTTCCCTGCTTACAGAAAATGATGATTTTAAGGCACTAGTCTCATCCATCATTACAAAATGGCTCACAGATATGACAAAAAATCTTATGAAAAATAATCTGTAGTCTAGACATTAAACTAACCAGTTTGATGAAATCCATAAACCTTTTATATACTATATTGAAAAGGAGACCAAAGCTTTCTGGTTGTGGGTGTGTTTTGCCCTCTAAAAATATACAGAGCTTGTCTCTGTAAAAGTGAAGTAACCTTTCCAATGTTATCAAAATAATTAAGTTAATGTTGCTGGGATAATATTCATTTATGCAGTGTTCTTATCATGCGTGCAGTTTCCATAGCTAATCTTTGCTTGTTCATGATAATATTCGAAAGGGGAATGTCTTGCTAGGCACTGAACACAGCTAGCTCTGAGGAAAGAGAAAAACAGGAAGATGAACAGATCGAGATATGGACAGGATATGCATACATGCTGTAGTGTGGTAATCCTTGGTGCCTTTCTCTGTGTAGCTGAACTGGGGAAAATTCAGTGGAACAGTGCAAGGCATGGACATGACCAGCAAAATCAGAGCTGTTCAGACCCATGGGTCTAACACCCTGTAGTAATTGCAACAGTTGAAAGGCTTTAGAGTGGGCTGCAGAGCTGCTCAGCAGTCACTCCAAGATAAATGATTAACTGCAGAATGTATTTCCCTTCAAGTCTCTTCTGAATTTCCTAGACAAAGCTCCTTTATTTATTCAGGTTTTGCAGAAAAAGGGCTGTGCTTGTCCCTTTACTGATAATGATTTGCATAGTAAAAGCCTTGCTGTGTTTGGATATTGCCATGTGTGTCCTTACATAGTTATATAGCATTATTACTTGAGCAGTGATGGGAAACTTATTCTGTCCACTTACCAGCTAAGGAGCTGGTTAAACACAAAAAATTTTAGGAGCACAAGGGGAATGCTGATTAGTATCTTTCCTATGTTCTTAGAGCAATTGCAGATTAATGTAGCATATGTAGTATTAATTATGTAATAAAAAAGGACCATAATATGAGCAAATATTGTTCCATAAACTGAGGAAAGAGGGCTAACAAAATATAAATAGAAACAAAGTGCTCATTTACCTCCCTGTCTCTGAGAAAAATCCTCTCATCTTCCATTTTCTCAGGTCCTTTGAGTGTTTCCTTGTTATGCCTTTCATCTTTACTATACCTGAAACACTGTGCTTGTATCAGGATTTCTATAAGAAACAACTATTGTGTTGTTACCTAGGGAGTAGATGTGGTCACTCCAGTTCATCTGGAGTGACCTAAATGTCTCTATATCAGCTGTAATAATGATGAAGGGAACAGGCTCCAGAAAAGGAAGGTACCAGTGTATAAGGCACAGAGGAAATGGAATTAACAGGAATTAGATGAAAAAATCAAGAGTCCTTAGTGGATCACAGAACTGTGTGTGAACACTGCCAGATATTGATTTAACCATTTTTTTAGCTCGTCAAGCAGGGACTTGAAAATACTTGTTCTTGCAGTCGAGTGGGGAAGCGTGGGGCACTCCTTCTCGAGATGCACACTGGAGTAGAGGCCAGCTCTATGACACCAATAGATCTTGTCCTCTGACGTGCATAAGGACAGTCCTTAACCCCAGCAGCCCGAGAGAGGACAGTGCTGTGCTGACTGCTGCTTCTCCATAGGAACAGGCAGAGGGGCTGCCTCTGTGAGTGGCCTGGAGCAAGCCTGCCTGCCTTGGGCACATGATGGAACAGTGCCTTTGCTGTGTTTACTAGACTAGCCCTTGTACTGTGCACTCCCTGTTGCAATAGGGCTTTTTTTTTCTGTAAAAGCCACCAGAATATCCTGGTTTTTTGTCTTGCTTTTTCATTTTTAGAGGCTTTCCTGATTGTTGCATTTAAAAAAAAATCTGAATAGGAAATACTCTTAAAATCTCTTCCAGTACATATCTGTGCCAGTGTCTCCAGCAAGATTTTGCAGCTAGCAAAGATGGCAGAAATGCCAATTTATAATTTAACACTTAATTTCAAAAACCATTTCACAGCTTCGATTTGAAAGAAGCTCTTCTCACTGGGAAACTTCCAGGACACTCTGGTGTGCAGTATATAGGCAACTTTCAGTGTTAGAATTTGCAGAATGCTAAAGAAGACAAAATTAGTGTATTGTGTCATTGTTTCCTGTGTGGTGGCAGCATTTGTATCCTGATAGAAGTTAGGCTGACAGAGAAAAGCTGCTGTTGTATTTTATTGTCACTGCAGAATGTGCCACTTTCCTCATCTTATTTGCTAACATTAACTCTCAGGAATTGCTAGATACCCAATCTAGTTAATTGACTCACATTAATTAAATCAATTTCATGCTGAGGAAAGGAGCATGTACTTGAGGGCAGTGCTGTGTTTAATATAGAGTGAAGTCTCTGGGAAATGAAGAGGAGAGTAAGGACAGCAGTGCTTGTGGGGAGCTGCTTAACATGCAGGGGGTAGGAGAGGCAACGTGGCATGGCAGGGTGCAAGCGTGAGCTGGATTTGGAGCATTAAAGTTGTATAGCTGGAATAGGCAAATATGGAGTACCAGGGAAATGGAAAAGGGGTTTAAAGTGAGAGCTTTAGTGAGGGAAAGACCAGACTGGGGGAAGGCCCAGACAGCATTTGGCAGAGACAAGTTTTATAGGAAGGATGAGGGTGGATAAATGTCATATTTTGTTGGCTTTGGAAAAATCAGAAATCTGAGTTTGTAGATCAGAGGATAAAATTTCTAACATGCTGCATTTTTTATGTCTTCTCCTGCTTTTTAAAGTTGCTGATAATGGCTTTCTTTTCTTATCCCTTTGCATGAGCCTTTACACTTGATAGTAGAATCCTGGGGCTTCTGGAGGAGATGCTTTGGTGGGGGACTCTTAGAAAGTTTACTGAGGAAAGAGAAACCATCATAGGAATTATATTTTAATCTTGCCTAAATTCACACTATTCAAAGGGAAAATCAGAACTGAGCACTCGAATACGCTGAAAAATATTTGGTACTGTCTCTGAGAACATACTGAAGGATTGTAAACATAGCTGAAGTGCTACTATCTTATTCATGTGGATCCTTCACTAACACATCCTTGTGCTCCTCAGAGAAATCTCAGATCTGTGCTCTAGTCAAGGGGTTATGCTTATGGGTAAAGGACGATACAGACATGGGGTTTGCATGATCAGCACCTTGTGTGCAGTTCCGCAATGGTGTTTTGCACTGGTGCAAGGCAAAGCAGAGGATGTTGGAGAGATTAAGAGCCTTTTTTGCAGGGGAAAGAGGCAGCTATTAGGACAGACATTTTACACTGCTAAAGCTTCTTTGTATCCATCTTTGGTTCAGCACCCAAAGTTGCTTGTCACTTTTAAGAGTGAAACGTTTTGTGTTTTGGTGTAAAAGGTATTGTTAGGCAGGGAGGATACAGTATGTGCTGACAAAGTATTTGTAGTATTTGTTCTTTGCCCTCATCATTTTTCTAAATTTGGTAAGGTGCTCTGCTAGCGCTGGCACTGAAATGAGTCAGTTTTAGATAGCTTCACAATATACATAACCACCTCATTTATAATTTATTTTTGGATGAAATATTTAGCTAATATTAGACAGAATTTTTTAGAAGGTTTAGTAATCAGATAAATATATTAGTTATGCTATGTTATGTTGTTATTAGACAATGTTTTGGGGTTTTTTCCCTCAAATTTAAATTACCTTGTTTCTACCCTTAAAAAACAAAAGGATAATGAAGTTGAGATGGGATGGCCAAAGACAAATAACAGAATATGCAAGTTGTCATCTTAAGGCAGACCCACAGTGCAGAGCCACACATGAGCTCTTTCATGCTAGGGCTGCTGCTATATTTTGCGTAAGACTCCTGGAAAATTAAATTTTTCCCTTTTTCTGCTCTAGGATTTACTTATTGCCAAAAATGATTCCCAACATTCTTGCAAAATCCAGAGGAATTAGGACTATGACAGAGTAAAGGAAATCCACAAAATCTGCATCTTGAATACATTGCTGTTAAACATGTTAATCATTGTTATGACTACAGATGAATTGTAGTGTCAATTACTGTTTTAAAATACATGCTTTTGAAATTAATTCCTATAAAATAAATTTCAGCAATCCTGTACTGACACTGACGATATTTTCTCTATATATCTTTGTATTTAGGACCTTACACAGAAAAAACCCTAAACAATCCATGAGCTGTCATATAAATAGTTGCTCTTAGACGCAGCTGTCAACCTTTAATTTAGAATATACCAATATGATTGCCTTTTTTAATATGTTTCTAAATGAAACAAATATAATAGGCAAATATATAAAATTAGCAGCTATATTGAGGCAGACCTGCAAATAAGGAGGCTTAAAATCAGAAGCGAGTCATCCTAGATGTGCTAGCCTCTTTCAAGACTAGAATATAATCTTCCTAGTCACTCTCATGCAATTTTAAATATTTCTCCAAACTATAAAGATTATTCATAGTTTCCTTCATGAGTGCAGCTAAGTATAATTTGTGTTCAAATTATAAAAGGTTCACTATTCCAAATACCTTCCAAATCCCAGAGTTTTGCTTCCCTCTGAAATGTATATTAGCTGTATTCAAGTACCCATCCAATCAAAGCCTCAGACAAAGTAGATAAATCTTAACAGTTAAGAGGCAAGACTGCTCTACAGATTGATTTCTGTTCATCCGTGAGACGTATTCTAAGTTCACTTCTATTAAAAACTTGAAATACTCTTCAAAATTTGACACCTCAGGTGTGAAGCCCATTCAGAGCCCCCAGGTGGTGAAGCCATTATCTGCCTGGCAGCACCTGACCCTGTTGGGTTGTTCTGGATGGTAGGTTGGTCTGACTGAAAAATTTAATCACCTCCATAGTTGAGGCATTAGGGAGAAAAAAGAGAAGAACTGATACAAAAAGCTCAGGTAGGTTTTGGCAGTGTTTGGCTTAGATGATAACAAGAAGACAAATAATTTCTGAGTAATAATGTGTACCTCATTTGGAATTTTGTTACCTTCTTACACAATACTGTGTGCATATTATATTGCACCCTACCTTCACTATATCTGGACTCTTGACTGAAAAAATTACTGTCTGTATTACAGCCAGAGAGCTCCTTAAAGACGATGCTGGAACACTGTCTTTAATTCACAGAGTCCACTAAAGTCCACCAAAGTTTTGTAAAGGAGCACGAAACTCCTCTGCCCAGTGTAATATAGAATAATCTTAGAATAAGTATTTCCACAACCTTTTTCTTCAAATCCAATTATTTTCCGGTTGCTCATGTAGTCAGTGTTATTGATTTCTTTTTTTTTTTTTTTTGGCCATAGCTTACCTTTTTATTGTTGAGCAGTCTGTTAATCTTGGGTGAAGGCAGAGCCCCTGTAGCCCCAGAATCCAAATGTCAGCACCATTTCCTTTCCTCGTTTTGCTTAAACCCAGTAAACTGTGGATCCTACAATGAATGTGGTGTGTGTCACACTGACTGTGCCCTGCTGTTTCATTTCTGCACTGTGTATAGTGTTGCAGTCAGAAATTGTCTTTCTGCAGGATTTGTGAAAGTCTTGTCAGATTCAGACATCAGGAGATGACCTCCTGTTTATACAACTAAAGTACAGTCCTTTCTGGTTTCAAGTTACCTGGCTGCAACTTGTTCCTTGATGAAGAAGTCTGATGTCAGCTTTTTCATCCCTCTTGTAGGAGAATTCAGCTTAATCAGTTACCTTTATCAGTGTTTCTCACTGTTGTTTGTATTAAACTCCTTGTTATCACTTTGAACTCAGGAATTAAGGTCACACTGGGCATAGGCAGATGACCATTGAATACCTCAAGCTGTGTTCGGGGGATTTCAGTTATTTCAAATTGTTCTTTTTTTTATCCATTTTTCATTTCTGTTTGTCTGTGCTACAAAGTTAGTGGAATCTTCCCTTCCTATCAGCCATCTTCCCTGCTCACAGGTTACAAGGAATCCCTTGACACCCTGTCTCAGTGTAGGAGATGTAATAATTGTGAAAGAGGGAATAACATCTTCTTCTGTTGTGTTATGCCTCTGGGCACAGACTACAATCACTTTACTGGCATGTATTAAATCTAATGAAATCTCTGTGTTCTTCAGTCTTGTGAATGATATTCACAACATGAATATATTGTCAGCTCCTTATCCATTAAACAGAACTAACACTCGTGTAGAATTGCACTTAATAAAAATGTGTGATTTCCTGTGATACTCACATGAGCTTCCCCTGGAACCTGAATTGCTCCTTACTGAATGAGATACTATACTATATAATAACCTGGGAAAATCTCTATGATGCTTTTAAATTATCTTTCCCTACACAATCTTTCTAGAGAGTATGGCTTACAAAATTGTATCCTGCTGAGTTCTGCTTCTTGTATAATCTTCTTCTGTAGTAGGAAGCTCTGAAGTTATTCTGTTGTTCAACAACTTTCACTCGTTTTCCACTGACCACCTTACACAGTACTTGTGCTCTCAGCCTAGGATTAAATACTTCCAGGTATCACTGCAACAGCGCTTGTGATTTTATAGATTAGTTGAATACACTTTCAGGTTTTCTGTTAACAATTTATCTTTGAACCTTCACTATCTTCACATTCAAAACTCAGTGAAAACAAAGCCTTTCTTTTGGCTTGTGTTGTACTTCAACCTCAGAGAGCATCTAAGCCCTGAGCAGCCACTTGCTCGCTCCCTGTGTTGGGATGGGGGAGAATTGGAAAAGAGAAAACTCATTGCTTGAGACAAAACCAGATTAAAAGGGAAAGAAAAAGCTGTGTGCACAAGCAAAGCAAAACAAGGATTTTAGTCACCACTTTCCATGGGCAGGGAGGTTTTCAGCAATCCCCAGGAAAGCCCGGCTGCATCCCGCTTAACAGTTCCTTGGGAAGACAAATGCTGCGACGTCCCCTCTTCCTCCTCCTTCTCCCAGCTTTGTGTACTGAGCATGAAGTCACACGATATGGAGCATTCCTTGGGTCACTTGGGGTCTGTCGTCCCAGCTGTGTCTCCTCCCTGCTTCTTGTGCACCTCAACCCTCCTTGCTGGTAGGGTGGGGTGAGGGGCAGGAGGGGTCTTGATGCTGTATAAGTACTGCTCAGCAATAGCTAAAACATTCCTTTGTTATCAAAACTGTTTTCAGCAACAGTCAAAAAAATAGCCCCATACCATCTACTATGAAGTAGTAGCCCAAACCTTGCTGATCTTGCTAACAGAAACTGTACTTGTCTTGGCAAGTCTCTGCTGTCTGCCTTTTATACTGATTTAATATCCAGATATCACAGTCTTTACTTAGTTCGTTATCAGCTTTCTGTGCCTTTTAATTTATGATAAGCGTTAAGGTCATAAGCCAGAAACATCTGCAGCTATCCATCTAAATGCTTCTTTAACTTGCCACTATTTGTATATGTCTCTGGAGATCAGCCAGGTATTCAACTGAAGTAAAAATACAAATCTTTAAATCTTAGTTGTTGTTCTGTAAGATTTACTTGCTTTCAAAAGGTCAGATTTTCTCATTACTTCGCTTTTCTCATTACTTGTTTTCTTTGTGTCTAAAATCCAAGCACACGAGTTCATGCAGATAACTCATAGCAATATATTCCCTTGATAAGAAATGCTTATGTCAGCATCCTAACCTGTTCATCTCTGGGAAAGTGTTCCCTTCCCAGATTCAGTTCTGCTCAGCTGAGCATATGTGTTTATGTATGAGACTTCAGCATTTCCATCTGGAGAGGGCTGAGAACGGGAAGCTAAGGAGTCCTTGCTCCCTGTTTCTCATCTTCAGCCACTCTGGATTTACCAGGTTGTTATCTTTAACTGAGGAGACAGAGTTGGCATTTTGGGTATTAAGTTCTGGTGGTTAAAATAAGGAGATAGGTGTCTTAACCAGTCAGTTTTACTCTTGGATTTTCTTTCTTTTGCTTTTTACTCTTAAACTATTTTTATGTCTCATTTTGTCTCTTTGTTAAATAACTTGAATCATATCCCTCAGTGATGTGAGGTCTTAGATTGTTATGTTCTCAAAATACTTCACAAAGATTAGTAAGTGTTACCAATGAAGAAGAAATGGATTCCCATCCCACAGAAATTTTTGACATATCAAAACATTTCCCTGCACTGAATCAGGAAAAAAATCAAAGCAAAAATTGGGGAAAAATTGGTTTAGAGCATTCATTTCAATTCTGTAGTTTAACTACCTTACATTTCAGTTTCAGTAATTTTAACTTCTCCCTGCAATTTTTTGAATCAGCAAGCTAAAAGTCCTTATTTAAAACAGTACTTATAAAATGTTGCAGCAGTGCCTTTTTTAAAATACTGTACTTGAAAATCTGTGCTGTAGTCTTCTTTTTCTTACAAGCACCTTGGTTTTGAAAATTTTCCTTTTTTACTTAGAAATGAAAAAGTTTCACGGGGAAACTCACGTTCGATTATGGATGGTCTCGTTGTCAATGCTGAGTGGATGAAGAGCCCCGTTTAGTTGCTTGCACGTGTGACTGGTGCCATTCAAGGTGCCATCAGGTATCTTACTTTGCCTTGTGCTGCCACTACATGGGTGAGAGCATCCTTATGGTTGTACAGGCCATAGCAGGTGTCTCAAATACCCTACGACAGCTCATTTGCCACCACCTTGAACAACTGAATTTATCCCAGAGAAACTGAGTCATGGCAGAGTGATGGTTGGGATTTCACCAGTGCCAGCTGATGGCTACATGATTTCTGTTCTTCTAGCCTGAGATAACTCATAATTTCATTTCTCAGCCTACTGAGGTATTTGAAAGTACGTACAGCTTTTGGTGTTAAGCTTTCCTGATAGTAATTCTATAGCAGCTTTGCAGTGGGAGAGATTAGGGAAAAAAGCAGATGGCAAATCATTTGCCTCAATTGACTTGATTGATTTTGTGTGATGCCACTGAATATACAGCCTGTATATCCTCCTATGATATGTTCTACCTACAGTGAAACTTGTTTTCCTGTGCTCTCATCACATTAGAGCAGAAGGCTTTATCTGCTAAAGTCTCTTCCCACTTAAATCACTGTATGATTCAAGTTTATGATTGCCACTACACTTTAAATTAATTATCCTTATTATATCCTGCTAAGAGGCAAATCACTTACTTTGCTTTTGTGCAAAGCCTTTTAATTTTGTCCCTCATTCTTCTGTTGTTAGATGTACTAAACAAAAAGTAATTTTTTTCCCCTAAATCTGTACATTGTTCTATTCTTCTGCCTTGCCATAGTTCTCTTTTGATTTCCTGGCTAAGTATATAATCAAAGACTATTAATAGATGTCTTCTAAATCTAGATGTATGTAGCTTCTTGTAATTTAATTGGGTTTTTATGTGGTTTTTGAGGTCCAACTTCCTCTTTAAATATTCTTAAAGAAATTAATCTGTACCAGGATAAGAGAGAAGAACTGTTTAGAAATATAAGCAAAAAGTGAAAAATTAGATGGTTGAATTTCTTAGTGGACGGTCATAGCCCATGAGATTCTTGAGAAACCTGCACTGAATTTTTTCCAATTCACCCACATGATAAAGGGTGTGGAAGAGTTGGATGTCAAGAGTTTTCTGATAATAGGAGTTTCGTGAGTGTAATAAAAGCAAGTATTGCTTACCAAGATGACAGAAGTATTCCTTAGTGCTAGTTGACACGGTAATAAAAAGTCAGATGGAGCTTAATGTTGATAATGAGGTGATACATGTTGGGAAAGCAGTTCTAACTTGGATACTCAGTGGTGGGTTCTGAAGAAACTATTTTCTCTCAGGAAAGAGATCTTGGACCTGTAGTAGGTGATGTTCTGTAAACATCAGCTCACTGTCCAGACATGGTCAAGCAAGTAAATAGGACAGTAGACATTAGTAGAATAGGAGCATTTAAAAACATATAAAGAGTGTAGAAGAGAAAAGAATTATGCCAATTTTAATCCCTGGTAGATACGCCTTCAAAGCACTGAAGCAAGGCTTGGTTTTCTAACCTGAAATAGTAGGTAGAAAAAATACAGAGGTGGTCTATAAGAAGGATTAAGTACAGTTTCTGTGTAAAGAACATCAGGATAAATTAGAAATCTTTAACCCTGAGGTCTGTAAAATCAGGATAAAAGAGGAGTGTGATTTTTCACTTTCTGTGCCATTCAGATGTAGGTAAGCTGAATTCTACAGTGGTACTTTAGTCACTGATGTTCTGTCACTTTATGTGAAGCAGTCACATTGCTTGTATACTCCTTATAATGCAGGATAATAAGCCTCTGAATATTGAGGAGATACTTTCATTGTTCTGTGAGTAATGACTAGGAATAGCTCAACTTCTTTGTTTAGTTTTGAATCCAGGGGAGAAGGGAAAAATGCCGCTGGAAGAACGTGGTATTCAATGCCAGCAGTGTGTGGAAGCTTGGTACATTATGGTTACTGGGAAGATGAATCTTGAAAATGTATGGATTTACATCCCAGCAAAAACATTTCACATTTCATTAATGTGAAAAAGTAGTTGAAAAGGTGTGCAAAATCTGAAATGCCAGGAACCCTACCTTTTCACTTTTAATTACTTGAGATCTTTATTTTGTAAGCAGAGGAAATAAACTACTGCTCTTGCACAGCTCTTCGCAAAGAAGCCTCTGAAACCCCAATGTTGCAATATTACTATTCAAGAGGCGAAAGTGTGAGGCATCATATTTTTTTAATGTCTTACAGTCTCAGGATTTGCCCACAAAGGAATCTCATCAGTTTTTTTTTGCTGAAAATCAAGTTGTAACCAAGTAATCGTCACAAATATGATAATTTTCCAAGTGAGATAAGGTATACTAATACTGCCTACCTAGTCATTACGTACTGCTCAAGACAAGAAAAAAATCTATATAATCCATACAGAGCATAATTAGTTTGCTTCCCGTATTGCATTAGCTAACTTCTAGTATTGCATGCACCTTGGCTGCTGCAAGATTCTGATACTTTGTGAAACAAGTCCTTCTGATTAAGGTGAATGAACACACTTCAGTATTATGCATTGATATGGTGCTCCAAAAATTCTACCGATATGTTCCCTTTAATTGTGTGTTATCCTGTCAACCTAAGTTTAACTATTTCATATGTGCAGTTTCTCACTTGTAAATCAGCAATAAAAGGTTTATTTATACTACCTTTCAACAAGATTCCCCTTTCCTTACATTTATTGGAGATTAAACAATGTTAAGTTCAGCACAGTTCATGTTAACATGTCTGTTCTAGTTTTAGGTGTCTCTCCTCCTCAGCTTCAGAGATGGTTTTTTTTAAATTCCCAAAATAGACCTTAGTTTTTCCACGATAAGAGGTTTGCCTTTAGCTCCCCGTCAAAGCGATCAGGTTTGATTGTGGAGGGGCATTATGTGGGACACCTCTGCAGCTGAGCAGCATCTCAGGCAGACTGAACACACAGTTCATTAGCACCATTTCACCCAGGGGCTGAGTGTGCTATCTGTACAGGCATCTGAGTCCTGCAGACATAGCCTTGACAGTAAGAGGACTAAATGGGTTGTTTCAAGTCTTGCTGCCCAGGTCACTGGGCCCTCAAGGCTAAATTCTTACTGTCACTGGAACTGGTTTGTCACAGCAGGCAGCAGATGGCCAGGTAGAACGGGATGCTTTTTTCCCCAGTTAGATCCATACTGAGAGCACATTGGTGGTGCTCTCAACGTATAAAGAATAAATAAAAGGTCTGCACTACTCTCAGACAAAGCAGGAGGAAAGCAGGAGAGTGGGCCCCCTTTTTGTCTTTGCTCTGTAAAGTAGAAGACTCCTGATAGAAAAGTGCAAGAAAAGTTTGCTTCTGTCTAGTCACACCTGGAGAACACAGTCCATACAGATCATTCGAGACAATGAATGGAAGATGCCTTTTTGGAAGGTGAGCCAGATGTGTCTCATTCACAATAATCAGAAGTTAGCAACAGCTTCTTCTGCAACAGCAGCAGAAGTTTCTCTGAAAATGAAGAGGAATGGGAGGAGAAAATAGAGAAAGAGAAAACAGGAGCAGTAAAGTAGGAAAAATGTTTTTTCTAAATGTCTACTAAAAGAACACCTGTGGTTTCTCTGGGAAACCACTGACCAAGAGGATGAGATTTGGAGGTTCTGGAAAGCACCAACAATGTCAGGAAATCTATCATGGTGAGGAGATAAAAGTTAAATTTGCCATTACTAATATTCCCAACTAAATCCCACATGTTTTCTGGTGGGTAGAATTTGTGACATTAGTTCTGCAGCTAGATCACTTTTCAGAGAAAGACCTGTCTTTACTTCAGTAGGATTTACCTTAATTGGGGGCAATATAAAATTTGATAAGGTAGTATAAAATTCTTCACTGTATAGATATTACAATGCACAGAATACTTTTCTGTGAAGTTCCTTCTCGAATTAACAGGTGTCCATGTGTATGTTCATACATGAATATTTGTGGGTGTGTATATATGTGCTTAAATCAGCTACATATGAAGGTTGCAGTATCTTTTATTTGCAGTTTGGCTTTTTCAGTAGGAGTTGAAGTGTCATAAAAATACCATGAAAATGCAGTTTCATTTTTTTTTTTTTCCACATACTGGTTTTCCTGTTCTTTCAAAGAATGTAGAAATTTTATGCTAAATTTTGCCTTATTTTTCTCAATCATATTTTGCTAGGACCTTTTCATTCTGGAGAGCCAAGTGTTTAGAACTGGGTATGTTTCTGAAGGTGATGTATTTTTTAGGAGGTTTTTATGGACAGACGCTAAAACACTGGTTTGTGTTTAGTAAGGCATAAGGTATTTAGGGGAGTAGTGAATATAATTTGGTGCATCACTTCACAGCACCTCCTGACTGCCCTCACCTGTTGAACCCAGGAGTTACTGCTGCTGTAGCCAAAGCAGCAGGACACAGTACCTACTGCACCTCATTACTCCAGTTCACAGTTCAGAATATTAGTTAAGCCAAAAATGAAGGTAACCTTCTGTGGAGACCCCAGATTGGGAACTGGAGAAGCTAATGCACCAGTGGACATTCTTTTCTGCTGGCTGTGCTGTGGAGTGTGATAATGTCCAGCACAAGGAGTGGGCAGACTTTTAAAGCCAACAGAATTTTCAAATGACACAGCTTAATTATCCAAAAAGTGTCTGCCAAAGCATGTGCTTATGTGGAGCTTATCTTCAGTGCAGGAGTAGAGCTAATGATTTTCCCCATGTGTCATGGTACCAACATTCAGAGAACCTAAAATCACATGTAAACATTTTTCTTCTTTCATATGGCAGTAAATGACATGTTTTATTTCTAGTGTCACTCATTGCTCTTTCAGCTGTATGGTTGTCCAAGTATCTCCCCATCTTTGCTGAATCACTGCTATATGGACAAATGCTTGCCTGCACATGATTCTTTTCTAAGCAGTGCATATTCCTGTGTGTGCTGGGGGTTCTTTGCAAATTGATGAGGAACTGTGAATCAAGTGTGGTGGCAGGACAGGGCTCTGTCCCTCCCCCAGTCTCCAAGTCATGCCAGCAAGGCAACCCTTGGAAGCCAGCCCATGTTGACTGTGGCTGTGGAACATTTGGGTCATGTTTGTAATTCAGTGGAGCAGGCTTCTGGGTAAGTGGAAAGGAGCAAACCTAATTTTTTCTTCAGTACTGTGGGCTAGTTTTGCAATGCTGTGTACTAGCAGAAGAGAACTGGCCCGCATTCATCTTTGCACCATTTTAATGCAATCAGTCTAAAATGATATTCTTACTTGGTATCAAAGTGGTACTATATGGTGATATCTGAGTTGGGGCCAGTCTCTTGCTGTGCTGCCTTGCTTAACTGCACACATGCTCCACTGACCACGTGCCCAAGGACCACCTGTAAGGCACCTAAGGCTAAGGGACCACCTGTAACATTACTGAGTGCTTCCCCTTTTTCCTCTTTACTGATTTCCAAGATGACATGGCAGGCCTGTGAGGGAACTGTCTGTTTTTTCACTGATTGGTGAAATGCTACTTTTGAGAGTTAAGAAGTAGACATGATAGAAGACATGAAAGAAATAATCCTTTCCATTTGTCCCTAAAAATATTCACTTCACACAGTTGATTCCTGTTTATTGAGATAAAGATGTTACTTATAACATTTACTTCAAATGAGAAACAATTTGTAATACCCTATGGGGAAGATGGGGTCTGATTATCCCAGTGTATCACCAAACCCACATTTAGTGTGTTTTGTCCAGTTTGCATATGCATAGGTGGTCATAAATGGTGCCAAGAAGTGGAGATCTGTCCCATTCACTTTGTTTTGATAAACCAGCAGCAGTGACAGCCCATTGTAGCTTTTTAAGAAGTTGCTAGAAGAGCATGATATTTTTAAATTTTGAAGTCCCTATAAATCAAAGCACGTCTTTTGTGGAGGTTTTTTCTAAATAAATGTAAGAAAGTGTTCTTTTTATGAGAAATCATTATTTCCTCTTTTGTGAAGCATTTTCTTAAAGTAGGAAAAGCTTTGTTAAAAAGTCCTCATATGATGATAGTGTGTGAAAAATGTAAAATATAATTTAGGTTGGGTTTTTTAAATAAATTATTTTTCTTTGTTTCATTGCTAATGCAAATGCATTTCAAAATCAAAGTAACTTGTTAGAATCCGCAGATCTTTACACTGCTACTGAGATTGTGTTTTGATTTCTTTAACATGATCCCTGATTGCTGTGAGAAGAATCAGTTCAGTATTTTTGTTCTTAGATTCCCCCTCCTTTGTCTTGCAGCTACTTGTGGCAGATTCCATTAACAATTGCAGTAGGAAATACGAGCCACATCTCATCAGAGGCAATTATATGGGTGTCTAACAAATCAGGTAAAAATAAACTTTCCTCCCAGTGGAATCTCATAAAGCATACTTGTGTTTTCCTCAAATGTATCTCTGGAATTGATCCTAGATAATTGTTTAGTTGCTCTGCACCCAGTTTTAACTGCTTAAAATGAATTGCAAAAAAAGCAGAGCTGGGAAGGGAGGGAGGAGGAATGAAGGATGAGCAACAATCTAGATTTATAATTTTGCAGAATTTAGACAGTATAATGTAAAGCTTTTACAAAGAAGTGTAAAATGCTAAGTATTTTATATTTGGCAACATATATCAAATCATTGATGAATGCAATTCACTTTATTGATTGATGAAAATTAAATGTAATATTGTATAATGACGCAGATATGATGAGTATGATTTAGTACATTTAGAATTCTAGTATTTTTAACTCAATCCATAGTCTGAGCCAGGCCTAAGAAATGTTTGCTGTCATTAAAATTGTCCTTATTGATCTATTAAAAGTATTTGTTCTCTCTATTAGATAATCATATGCTGGACCTCAAAAGTGCGTTGTTCTGCTTACTGCTTATGTTCTTCCTCCTCAGTTCCTGCATGATCCTAACAGTAATAGTTATTGTCTGGAGGAGAGTGAGTGCTTGATACCAGCAGTTTTTTATCACCTAAGAAAAGAAGCCCACCATAGAAATGTCATTAAATATTTATCTATTTCCTTAGCACTTCATGCTACATTGTCTGACATTTTTGGACTAGAATTAAACAGAGTGAGGGTACACGTGGGGACTTGAACAGAATTATTGTATAGATGGGAAAAGAAGGATGCATGCATCCCCTTGATGTGTGGGCTGTAGAGGGAGAACTGACCTTTTCTTGTATAATTAGAAAGGGATAGAGATTTCTCTCTAATAGAAAATTAATGGGAGAGAGGAGAGTCAAACCTATGTGAGATGTTTTTTCTCTTTTGTAAGTTACTAAAATATATTAGTTGCATAGAGCTTAGTAGCCAGAAGGACTGGAAATGAATCGCGTATGGTCAATAGAAATTTGAGTACCCTGGCTTTCTAGTGGTACAAGGTATGTGTTTCTTTACCCAGATAATTTGTAGCCTATGAGAAAGTAATGTTTTATGCTGCTCCCATGATAGAATGATCTAGAAATGTGCCTGAAACCATTGGGGAACATACTCTCATCAAAGCATACAGATCCTGCCTCACTTTTCAGAAACTTACTGCTTTGGCCATACTTTTTAACATTATCACTCCAAAATCCTTCAAGAACTGTTTGCACTTTGAGAGTCTACCTTAATGACCTGCTCTATTTTTGTCCTTTAGGGCTTGATTGAACTCTCATTGAAGTTATTAGAAAGGTTCCCACTGACTTCAGAGCTAGTTGATCATCCCATCTCATTAGGTTGCATATGCACACCTCCCTCCCTTCACTCCCACCTTCAAAGTTCAGTATATTACTATTATCTACATAGATGCTTCCTCATTGCCTTTTAACTTGCAGAGTGCTGTGGAGGAACAAGTCCATAAAACTGCTCCCCACTCTTTTAAGATCTACTGCTTCTATTGGAATGCCTTCAAGAAATCAACAAATTAATGATGGCCAGTGTGAGCAATTATTTTGGGCTGGCTACTGTGTAGAAATTAAAGAGAAACCTTTCCGAGTCATCAGTCTCCTCTGTAGCAAATCAATGACGCTGTGATCTGTTGTCATTATCTGTGTTCTTGCTCATTACTTTAGCTCACTCATTCACTTGCTGTGCCTCATTGAAAATGAGACTGTAAACTTATGACTACAGCAAGAATGTCCTCTTGCTTCTACTTCTTGTGGTCTAGCTCAGGTGAAGAATTCCTCAACAAAGATATGTCAGTAACAACATGCCTGAATGTATATTCAATATATATTGAATTTTTGTTTCATGGGGATGAGGGAGGAATTCTGAGACTCCAAAGGACAATTTCCAGGTTTGATTCTTGTGGACTGGAAGAATCTTGAAGACTTTCTGTTGTACAGAGGACAGTTTCAGTATTGTCCCAGTGGGTAGTCTTGGAAAAAGTCTGCAAGCTGGAGGTGAAACAAACTGCTCCAGAGGATATTTGGAAGATTGGAAGTGGTCACATTGTTCTTCAAGTGAGTGTAATTAAATGCAGATACTCAAATCAACTTTAGAGTAAATGCTGTTCATGAGGATGGTTTCTGTGCACTTTTTAGGAGGGAGTAGACAATTCCTTCTTGTTGACTGAACTGTTTTGCTGAAGGAGGTTACAGTGTGACTGGAAGAGTGGATAGGAGCTAATGAACAGCTCTCTGTTTTTTGTTATTGTGATGTGTTGACCCTGGCCGGACACCAGGCACCCACCAGAGTCACTCTATCGTTCCCCTCTGAAACTGGACAGGGGAGAGAGAAAATAACAAAATGTTAAAGGGTTTTGGATAAGGTCTGACTTAGAGATCCCTCATGAACTACTGTCTCAGAAAAACAGACTTGAAATGAGAGCAGGATAATGAGAAGTGAAAACAGACCTTAAAATGCCATCCCCCCTCTCTCCACCCCTCCCTGTTTCCCAGNTCAACTTTAGAGTAAATGCTGTTCATGAGGATGGTTTCTGTGCACTTTTTAGGAGGGAGTAGACAATTCCTTCTTGTTGACTGAACTGTTTTGCTGAAGGAGGTTACAGTGTGACTGGAAGAGTGGATAGGAGCTAATGAACAGCTCTCTGTTTTTTGTTATTGTGATGTGTTGACCCTGGCCGGACACCAGGCACCCACCAGAGTCACTCTATCGTTCCCCTCTGAAACTGGACAGGGGAGAGAGAAAATAACAAAATGTTAAAGGGTTTTGGATAAGGTCTGACTTAGAGATCCCTCATGAACTACTGTCTCAGAAAAACAGACTTGAAATGAGAGCAGGATAATGAGAAGTGAAAACAGACCTTAAAATGCCATCCCCCCTCTCTCCACCCCTCCCTGTTTCCCAGCTCTGCCTCCTCTCCCCCAGCAGTACAGGGAGAAGGGAATGGGGCTTATGGTCAGCTCATCATAGGCTGTTTCTTGCAGTGCTCAGGGAGAGGAGTCCTTCCTCAGCTCCAGCATGGGGTCCCTCCCTCAAAGTCATAGCCTCCTCTCAGGCGTCCACGTGCTCTAGTGTGGTTCTTCTCCACGGGCTGCAGGTGGATCCCCATGAGCTGCAGGGGCACAGCTGCCTCCCCATAGTCTGCAGGGGAATCCCAGCTTTGGTGCCTGGAGCACCTCCTGCCCCTCCTTCTCCACTGACCTTGGTGTCCCCATGTTGTTTCCCTCACATGTTCTCACCCTGCTCTTCTCTGGCCACAGTTACATCTAAGCAATCTCTTTCTTCTTCTTCTTCTTCTTCTTAAATATGTTATCACAGAGGCATTACTGCCAATTCTGGTTGGCCCAGACTTGGCCAGCAGCATGTCCAAGGACCCAGCTGTTATTGGCTCTGCTGGACACAGAAAAAGCTTCTGGCAGCTTCTCACAGAAGCCATTTCTCTAGCCTCCCCTCTGCTACCAAACCTGGCCATGCAAACCCAGCATAGTCATCATTACTGATCACACACCTAATTTCAGCTGTCATTAGGGAAAAGGGTTCAAGTTGATGACTACCACTGTGATATCTTGGCATGTCGTTTAAATCTTCCGATAAAATTAACCTTGTCTGTGGGTTATCTCAGAGAAATGAAACCACAGCGGTTTTGAAATAGCTACATACAGAAATACATCAAACAATGTTCCTTTTCTTTTTGGTATTTCAGATAACAATATCCATCAGGAGTAAACCCCATTCCTTGCCCTTGCTCACCAAGAATGTTAATTTGCTGAAGGAAGAGACTTTTCCTTCATGTACATCCAGAAAGATAAAAGAGAGAATTGTTGATTTTTGCATCCTCTCTGCTACTGTGTCTGTGACCTCATCAAGATGTTGTAGGATACCAGTTGATATCCCTGGAACAAGGGATATGAGGCTGCTCTCCAGCTTTTTGAGAGAGACATGAATTTGGGATGATTGAGTTGCTTCTCTATCCGCATCTTGTCTGTCTCTGGCTACATGCCAGAGATAGTGAGCATGCAGATCACTGATTGTTCAATATGCTGAGCAGGATCAGTTCAGATAACTGCATGTCACCACAATTGCTGGCAGCAGTGCTAGATCTGTCAATTCTTCACAGCATTGAGGTGAATGACCACCCTGGAAATTACAGCTAAACAGTGTCTTTTTGAATTGTAATTCCTTGTCCTTTGCAGGAAATCCTGTAGGGAGGACAGTGCCAGGCCTTGGCAACTTCTTTGACAAGGTGCATAACATCCAAGATGTTTCAAATCTAATATAGCTCTCCCCAAATGTTTGCTGAAGGTATGTAGGCATAATTTTGCAAGCTTTTCATTTTGCAAGTGCTCTGCCAGTCTCTCTTCTCCTTACCCAGTGAACCATAGCATTTATGTAACCAGAGCATTTATTTCTACTCATCAGTTCATATAAAAGCCATCAGATGATGGTCCTTTTACTGGGTTCAGTTTGTCTGGTGTGTGAAATGGAGCTGTCTCAGAGTGCTGCACAAATAGCTCACCACCACCTTTTCCCTGTTCACTCCTCATGGCCATGGATGAGGCTGTTTTTCTTCAAGTGATTGTAAACCAGTTACAAAGGAAACATCTTGTGCCGAACCTTCCTATCCATGCTGAAGTCAGAAACATCATGCTAAGATGGCTGGAGTGTTTTTTGTGCCTCAGTCCTGCAGGTCTGCTGAAAGATAAATTTTGCTGGCACTGTGGAAATCATTGGTGTTACAAACTTCTGCTCTGTCATATTCCAGGACTTGTTTCTTTTTCTCCAAGATAAGTTGCCTCTTTTGTGGTTGCTGTAATGATCTGTGAACATGTATCCACAGCATTTTGGGATTAGCCCAAAATCAGTAGTTGGTAGAAAGCCAAGAACCAGCTTTGATCAAGCCCATTCCGTCCCTATGATTGCTAAGCAGGGTTTGTGGGAATGTGTTGGTGATTGCTGATGAAGGCATACTGGGTGTGGAAGCACAGGCCTACCTGTGCGTGTTTCTGCAAATCCAGAACTGACCTTAACCTCAAGTGAGGAGGTTTAGCTAGCATCCATTTCCAATAGGTGAGCAGGGTGTTGGAAAAAGGCATACTTGCTGTTTCCTGGGAATCACTGTTCTGGTGCTCAGTCTCCAAGTAGGAAACACCTCCATGCCCTTCAGCAAGTGCTGCTGAACAGCAGGCTGACACAGCTTTAGTCTGCCTCCCTGCCCTTTCCATCCCCACCTCCTGTTCATTAACTGATTTGTTATGTTCCAGGGAAATACTCCTTTGATAGACCTCCCTACCTCGGTTAAAGGGACTGCTGTTGAGATTGCTCCTAGTATCACCTCAGGATTGCCATGAGATAGGGGAAAGAAAGTTCAACAGGGCAATTCCCTTCCAGAAGCGAGTCTCAATTTACTTTGCCACCTCCTACTAGATAATCTCTATTTTAAGCCACTCAACAATCAGATTCTCCTCCAGGAAGTGTTTTGTAGAAGACAGATGCTTCTGAGCTGGGGTTTGCTGGCCGCCCGCTGGGGAGCAGAGCATTAGTTGCAGCTTTAGAAAAATACTTTTTCTTTTCTTTTCTGAAACTCAGCTGCTGAGCTTCACCTGTGTTGCTTCCAGACCCCTCTCTTTTATCTTTCAAAAGTAGGAAGAAGGGAAGCACTGTGAAGAAAGATCAATATACAGGTCCTGCTTTGAGCTTCAGCCAGCTGTAGTGAAGACCAGGAATACAGGACTTGGAATCCTGTGTAGTTTTGACAGAGTGAGCCAGAATCATTCCCCTTACTCTAACAGCTGAGTGAAGATCCTAGCAGGAGACTGCTGCTTACATTGTGTATCACCTCAGACATTAGCAATTCCATCATATAGGAATATTAATGGATGGAAAGATAATCTGAAGAAAGAGTTATGTGAGATGGAACATGATCATATTTCCTGATGCGCTCCATTTATTGTGCTAATCTCTATACCAAAATATTTTCTTTAAGCATGAAGCTATGGCAACATGGCAAGTGAGATAGAACTTTTTCTTCTGGTTTACCTTCTCCCTGTATAAAAAGTTCTTGCAAGAAGATTTGCAGAATTTAGTTAAAGCCAATATAAATTATTGTGAAAGTCCTCATGGAATACTTTTTTGTCAGAAAAATTTCACTTGCTGTTGTTATCAAGAAATTGTGCTACACTTGTGCAGTTATTTTTGCAGCAAAATAGAATCTTTTCCCCCAGTAGGGATTCTACTAGCATAAACCAATTTCTTAGTATGCTTGGGGTTGTATAAAGTGAAGAGTTTAAATAACAACTGTGAGTCTGAAGACTTGAAATGGTATTGGAATTGGGTTTTGGTCCATGCTTGTGGCAGTACTGTCTTGCAGAAGAGTGCCCTTCTCCCAGACCTGCCTCCCATGCTGGTTTGAATGGAGTTGAAGTTGCTGGGAGAGCTCAGTACTTCAAGCCATGTGCACCAGCTGGAGGGACTATCTCACACTTTGAGAGCAGACAAAGTGGGAGTGAGACTGATTTCTTTACTTCAAAACCAATGTCATAAAGTTTAACCATTTCCTCCTAAATGTTTCCTATACGTATGCAGCAAAACTAGAAGTTTTAAAGCAGTGTTATTTTCTGAGGCATCCAGACAAAACCATGACCATGGAAAAACACTTTCTGATAGAAGAAGATTTTTAAAAATCCCTTTAATCTTAAATACAACAGAATATATATTTTAGATTTACTTTTGAGAGGTGAACTAAAACCTCCCAAGATGGATTTCATTCCAAATGAAATCTTTGTTGTTGTTTAGAAAATCGTGAATGTTTTAATGTAGGATTGAACACTGAGTTACTACCTTTTTGCTAACTATAATAATTTTAATAGAAAACTAATAATTGTGTTTGTGGTAAGCAGAAACATACCCCGGTGTATAGAAATGTTTAGTACCTGTAATTACCAAAAGAAAGAATTTATTTTACAGGAAAGCATGAGAACTTACAGACACAAATATCAAAGTCTGCTAAATTATATAGAACTATATGAAGCACATGTATCAGGCAAGCCCTTAAAATAGGCACCTCTTTATGTGAGTTGGGAAGCTGTGAAAGATTTCTGTCCTTTATTTCTGGAGAAGGTCAATACATGAGTGGTCTTATTGAAGAATAAAAGCAAGAGGTTATGGTTGTATTGAAACTGACTGAAACAGCAATAATACCATCATGCTTTGAAAAGATACTCTCCTCCTTTATAGTGATATGTATTGGGGCTGTAGCACAGCTGTTACACGTGACATAGCTTATTCTGAACTTGTCATATTTGACTGGCAAGTATCATTCAATACTAGGTTGAAGCATAAGTAATTCCCTCACTTTGGAGGTGAAAATGTAATACAGATGCTCAGATAAGAAAAGGTATATGTATTTTTTTAATTACATATGATTTTGAAAATTTCCATTGAATGTATTTATTTATTTATCCAGATATTGTGTAATGTGTGCTCATAGCCTATTTGGTATGCTTTTAGGCAGCATTGTAGAGGTGCAAAGATTTACCAGTTACAAGTAGCTGCTTTCAGGACTGGTGGCATTTAGAGGTTAGTTTGCAACCAAAGAGCAAGAAATAAGAAAGGCAAAAAGCTATATGTCATTAAGGTGGTATAAGGTTACAAAGGAACATCATTCAAGTCTTCTCTAAATAGGATGGAGCAATGGGCTGGTTCTGACTTGGACCTGATGATAAAAGGAATTAAACAGAGGAGCAAATCTAAGAGAGTTTGCTTAGGACTGATCTGTACAGCCCCTTGTTAAAAAAAGGGACACAGAAGTGTTACAGCTTTGTTTCAAATCACATTGTGTGGCAAAAGCAGCTTAGGTGCTTTGACAGTATGAACACCTGGGAAGTCCACAGAGTTGTGGGACTCAACTCAGATTTTCTCAGTCCTATATCTGCAGGATATGTTGTATCCTAAAGAAAGTCTGCTTGGTGCTTTACCACAGATAAAAGAGCAGTAACAATTGAATTGAACAGGCAACAACAGAATTATTCTGGACTTAACATTTTTAGTAAGTATATTTTTCAGAGATTTTAATGGTTTCAGAAGTACCTAGGAGAAAAGAGGGCTTTCTATTTTAATTCTTGCAGTTTTTTGTCTGAATTCATGTGCATGATGCAGGTCCATGAATTTAAACATATAATTATGTGTTTTTAAGATTCTGGTCTTGCTGATCTTTGTCCTTAACCGCACCTTAAAACAGTAGTTATTTGTGGGTTTGCTGTTAGTCAAGGGAGAAGCACAACTTTTATCTGTAGCCTGAGTTAACTATTATTTCCTCAGAAATTACTTTTTTATAAGAAAGTTTGAAACAAATACATTTCTTTAGTAAGCCTATGTGGAGTATGTGTGAATTGTAAAGACCATACAACTTTTTTCCCCATTCATTACCTCCAGGGAATTCAAGCATACCAAACAATTCCCTAATGGAATTACATTTATAACAGATTTTTTAATCTGTTATAAAAGCCTTGAACCCACAACATGTATTTCTTTTTTATCATGGCAAAAAGCATCAGGTCTTCAACACCTCTGGAAAAAGTCTTCAGTCTACCAAATTATTTTGACAAAACTAACCATGAACGAGAACTCACTAAAAATTCAGAAACACTTTTTTCAACCAATAAAATCAGTTTGTACATTGTTGAAGGAATAGTCTTCTCATTCATTTCTCATTCATTTTTAAAAATAGAAATACATGTTGTGGGTTCAAGGCTTTTGTTGAAATTCTGAAATCCCTATTCCTGCAAATAGTTATGGAGTGTCTGACTGCACGAAAACGGTAATAAATTTAGACTTTCAGCCCTAGAGTGATTACTTAAAACAAGGGGAAACATGAATAACAGGTTAGGTGATATAAGGTTAATGCATCTAGCTCTAAAGAGGAGGCTCTCAGTGCTTGGTACCTAGAGCTGTACAACTGGAAGTACTTTAATTTAAAATCCAATGTAAAAGCTTAATCAAATAAATGCAGAAACACTTAACAATCAATTTTTTTAATCACAGGTTTACTCTTCTCTCTATAGCACATCCATTGAATTTTTTGAGTTACAATTGTAGAAAACTATTTAAGCATGGCCAGAATAAGGGTACTGGACTTGAAGTGGGTACCTCTGATAAAAGTAGTATTTGCCAGGAAAGAAAAAGCCCGCTTGAAGTTCTGTGTGGGTAAAAGGTCCCCATGGGAATCTCAGTTGACATCTCTCTACATCAGAACAGATAAAGGAAATTATTGATCAAAGACAGTGTTTTTGTTAGTCTTTGAATTAATTTTACTGCCTTCAGATATATTTAAAGGAGAAAATGTAACAGATGCATCTTTATAATGTTTAAGTTTAAAAACAAGACCCCTTCCCTCCTTCTTCTTTGTTTCCAGAACACCACAGAATTCCTGCTTTGGAAGAGGCGAGTTGGTTGCTGGGGAACATCAACCAGACTGGCTACTTTAGAGTTAATTATGATATTAGGAATTGGAGGCTGCTAATTAATCAGCTAACAAGGAACCATGAGGTAAGCTCCTCTTCTCATCCCTAAAATCTGCTTTCATAGATGAACCTTGGCTGTTTCATCACCCTAAATGGTTCAATTTTTGTGCTTGCCCCTCACAGGTTATCTCTGTCAGTAATCGAGCAGGCTTGATTGATGATGCATTCAATCTAGCCAGGTATGTTTTCCTGAAGATCATCTATCCTCATACACATTGCTGCAATAACTCATGCAACCATTAACTCAGCAGTTGAGTGTGTTTCAAAGTTAAGTGTGTTTTAAACACACTTCAGTTCCCCGCCCCCCCAGCTTTTTTTTTTTGTATAGCACATAAACATGGTCTGTAGCACATTCACTGCTCTTGATCAATAATTGCCGTAGGGTATTTCCGAGTCTGAAGAGATTTGATCAATTTTGCAGCAAGTTCAATTTAACACTTTGCAGATAAATAATCTCTTTCCTCTTTCTGTAATGAATGAGGGTTTTTTCTTCTGTTTCTCCCAGTTGTCCCACCTCTCTTTTCTTTTACCACTGATCCTTGTGTTATATTTAATTGGAGATGGAAGGCACCTTCAAGCTTCAGTAATTTTTTTGCCCTAATTTTTACTGTTATATCATTTTTCCAGTATCTTTCTTTCTTTATAATCTGCTAGAACAGAGTCTTTTTTTTCCTCTGTGGTGCTTTTCAAACATAATGGAAAACCAGTTCCACTGAGCATTTCTGGAATTAATGCAACATTTTGTGTTTGATTATGATGAGAGTTAATAATTAACACATACAGTGCTGGTTAGGTATTGCCTTCTTTACAAACGGAGACAATGGATTGGTCCCCATTTTGAAATCCAATATGTTGATAGTAAAAGTGTAAAATGAGAGGAAAATAGCAGAACATTTGTTACTTGTTGATTTTGAGGTACCTGGGAACATAACATTAGTATAGGGTTTTAATTGCATAATTACAAGTTTAATTGCAAAATTGCAAATACTTGCACTGTCATGTCAAAGGTAGCATGAAAAGAATTCCTGCTTCCTAAATGTAGTCCTTACATTTAACTACAAGTGGTCACTGGAGGTGTTTGGGCTTCAGTCACAGTGTCACAGCTCAGTGATGTTCCAGCATCACTGCAGTAAAACACAGTTGTGTGCCCTACCACTCTGTTCTGTTGCTGACATAAGTAGTGATTAGCCCTTACTTAACAGAGATGTAGTTGGGAAGGAGATACTATGGGAAAAGGTGTATCAATTTGCTTTTGGCATTGCCCTTCAGTCTTGTTTTGTGATATCTTCCCATTGCTAACAGTAAAGAACTAGAAATAGGTCATTATGTCAGACTTTACTAGAACATGATTTGTCTACTCTCTGACTAAAAAAGTATTGCAGATTGTTCTGAAATAGCTAGACTAGTAGAAGAACTAGCAAATGTTGAGTAAAGTCATAATCTGTTCCAATTTGATTTGATTTTGACACCTCAGAGAAGTAGTGTGCAGTTGCACAGAGCCAGTATATCACCTTCTTTTTCCATGCACTGAATGCAGTCAAATGTGGCTAGACTTCTCTGAAAGTCTAGATCCTGAAATAAAGCTGTCTCTTAAGCCAGTTTTTGTAGGTGAGTGTTTTTCTTCTGAGTCAGTATTGAGCCAGTGCTCTAGGATGTCTTGTTCATAGAGTATTAAGGTGAGGTCTTGATTAAAGACCTAAACTACATTGTCTGGCCAAATTTCATCTACCTGAAAGCCACTCAAAAGATTAGATGAGTAATGCGTTCCCACTAATTTTCTAAAGTACTTTTTTGGGGATACTTGGGAATACTAGATCCAGCACCTTTTTCAGAGGTAACTGCACTAGAGCCTTGTGAAGTCTATCACAAGATTTTACATTATAAAAACTTGACATTGTTTTGTTAATGATAGTCTGCAGCAGTCTGCTGCTGCATTTGGTCTTCCTGCACTGTGGAAAAAAATAGTGGAGCTATAAATGTATATCTAGACACATGTACATACATGGATATCACTTAAGAGGATATTCTTCCAACAGGGATATGTAGCTAGACTCCTGTTTCCAGAGTCCTGTCAGTAGTGTTACCTTGAGTGTGTGCCTTATAAGCCAGTCTGATTGGAGGAGGGATCTGTTTGCAAACAGTAGATTTATGTTCTGTAGTTCAGGAGTAGCAATGAGATATATGGACCTGGCTAAACTTGCCACATAGGGTATACCTCTTGTTGAGCTTTGTTACATTATTAATCTATCATCTTCCTATCTAAAAAACAAAAACCAAAGAAACAATTATGGTGATGATGAAGTTATTCTGATTGGCTGGCTGACAATATGTAACTTTTTAGGAAAAGCTTGGTATTTTTTATTTTCATTCCCCTTCTCCCAGACAAAAAA
>VYXF01000470.1:903922-986382 GCA_013397295.1 Polioptila caerulea | reverse complement strand
TACAAAACTATAACAAATAAGCACAGTACATAGGTACATGGGGGGCAGGGGTAGGAAAGGCTGAATTGCATAGTAAAATATGGAATTTGCACTGCAACACTCATATAGCCAAATATAGCCTTTTGGATCTGGAAAATCATGTTTTTAGAACTCCCTATTTTATTGTTTATTAAAAAATTAATTCCTGGCTGTGGAGTCTTGACACTGAAGCAAAAGAACGTTTTATCCATTCAGCTACCTGAGGCAGCACCACCCCACATAATTATTAGCTGTTCTTATTTCTGGAAACTGAGAGTTATCTTGTAGCTAAGCCTATAGTTCATACACTTCCATATAAAATCCAGAATTATTGCTGCTAAACTGAAAACATGTTTTCTTGAAATGTCTGGTGGAAATACATGCATAGCAAAGCTAAACTAAGGAGTTGAAATGATCTTCATTGCTGTTTTCCTTCACAGAGATTTAATTTCTTGTAGCATTTGAAGTCTTCCAACATATGTGGGCTAATTGGTTCCATGTTACACTTGTTTGTGTTGCTTCAAGTCCTGTTCAGTATAATGCTGGGAGAGAAGTCAAGGCATTTGAGGGCCCGTGTGAAATGCTGTGTCTGGATAATAAGTAGGTGATAAAGATAGAAATTTTCAGTGCAATTAATGTACTTCAAAAAATGCTTCAAAATTTGAACAGCCACATTTAGGGTTGTTGACCTTGTTTTGTTGGGCTATTCAGAACAGTCTTATAGTATCCATTTAAATTAGTAAACTGCGGTTTGACTCTAGCCTTCGTCTTTACTCCTGATTGCATTCTCTAATAGTTCAACTCAGAGGAAAACGAGATGTGTTATGGAGCTCCCTTAATTAGTGCCTCTGAGAACCAGCTAAGGGAGTGAGTATTAGATCAATACTTTGTATCACGCTTGATTAATAATGGTATAGATTTACTGTTTTAATAAATGAGGCCTCATCTGAATTATTTCAGCAGATGCCATAGTAACTCCCATTCACTGTCAGGCAAATTTTGGTGATGGTTCACTAGCAATTGATTTAGATATGGTTTCCTACAGAAGTTGTTTGGTTTATTTTGACATAAATACTCTCTCAATGGGCCAAAGTAGTTGTGCCTTTTTTAGAGAAAATAGAAAGTTACAATTATTTTAAGGTGGCCATCAATCATTTAATATGCTGCACGTCAGTCCTTATGTTCTGTGACATATCACAACATTGATACCTGCTTTATGTGGAGATACATATTTCAGCTAATATTTGCATGTGTTCATAACAAGAGGAATCAAAGCAATTTCTGCAACTAAGCACACTAAAAGTCAATTCTGTTTTTGTAGTATGTGTCTGTATGCACCCAATCCTGTTACATAGCTAAAGGCAGTAAAGCAAATTGTACAGCACATTCCAGGGAAGCGTTGGTGCTGCGAGAGGGTCTTGAAAGATAGAAACACCTGCTGAGAGTCAGGGAAGAAGTTGAAGACTCTTCAGCATGTACTAAAAACCAGCCCCGTAGATCTGACTGCAAAGTGTTCAGTGCAGAGGGACGGCCTTGGTCTAGTCATATCCCAGCAAAATTTGCCTAAATTATTTCTGGTACTTCTGACTAATTAGAGCAGTAATTGTTTTATCCTGTAAACTACATTAACTATTCTTAGCCAAACCCAGAATAAACTCTCAGGAAGACTTTGATTTCAAGGGAGTGACAGAGTTATTTTTAGCTAATGGTTGTTAACTGATTTTTTTTGCCACATAGTCTCAGTCTCAGAGTTCAAGCTGCTCTCTGAAGTCAACTTGGTATGGATATATCCTTGTTGCAGTGCAGCTGCCAGGGGTTGCTGTGTAATGAAAGGAGAAGAAAACAGTCTCTGAAATTTGTTTTGGGAGCATTAATTGAACCAGGTCTGAAATATGCTTTAAAAAATACTTGAGTTTGAGGTTAAACAAGAAGCAGAGTTCATGAGTGGAGCTTGATGAAGGCTTTTTTGCAACTCCAAGTACTGGAAACAGAGCTTAGAGCAGCAAATATGGCTTGAGGAATGTGTGTTGGTGCGGCAGGAGGACGTCTTTGTACAGCCTCTAAACCTATGGCATCCTCTGGGGGCCCTATCCTCTCACAGCAAGCATACATCCATTCCCTGGGATTTCATCTCATTTACACATCCCTTTTTCTTCCCCACAGCTGCCTGATCAGCCCTAGTCTCTTAGTCCCTCAGCTGTCCTCTCAAAACAAGCAGCTTTTTTGACCCCTTACCCCAGAACCTGATTACTTTCCTTTCTGTGAATCTGACTGGACTAATAGGGAGGGCATATCTCCATAATATGGAGACCCTTCTGCTATGTTGGTTAAGGTAGCAAAAACAAGGCACTCTCGGAAGCTGGAGGTGCTGATCTAGACATCTTGACTTTTCCTAGCATTAGCAAAGGGTATATGAATGAAGGCATAAACCAACTTTTTTAATTATAGCACACAAGACTGATGCCTGACTAGCATAGACAAAGAAGTCTGCTATCACAGGCTCGTCACTGCCTTGCCTGCTATTTTGACCTGGCTGCACCATTGCTTCTCAGAAATTTTCCTACGTTTTGAGCTTGTCTGATTGCTGTTGACCAGGATTGTTGTCTAGAGGAGGTCTGGTCTTTGTCCATGTATATTCTGTCTGCTGGAGTGTTGTAACAGATTAGCTCCTTCCTATCTGGCTAGAAGTGTGTTTCTCTCTACCCAGAAATCAAGCAATAAATGACAGGAAGGACTGTGTTATGACTAAGGCACAGGGAGTGAAGCAAACTGGGATGCTGCTTCTGCTGCAGCCTTCCAAGGATATCTTAGTAAAATCACTTAAATTGTTTGTGTCTTCTTCCTCTCTACAAAGTGGAAATAAGAGAATAGGTGAGGGTCTAAGAGAATTTCAGAGAATCTTTTTATTATAAATACATTTATTGGGAATTGCCTTTAGAAAAGGACTATCCAATTCTGTAGATATTCTCGCAAACAAAATTTGGATTATATGTGTGTGTTCTCAAGACTGGAATTCTGTGATATCCGTATGAAGTTTTTAGCTTTTTAAACATAATTTTCAATTGGGTGACTGACATGCAAATTATGAACATTAGACTAGGCAAACAGGGAGTGATGAAAAAGAATTGTGCATAATAATAAACTAACTCAATTTTGATTCTGCTCAAGCATGCTCTCCTGTTGCATCCATGTTACCATCACGTGTTGACACCTAATAAATAGAAGAGCTGTTTCATTCTACCCTTCCCAACAAAAATCACCAAGAAAATAATTTACAATTATAATAATTGAGTCATCTTAAATTTATGTCTATTAGCTCCTGAAATACATTGAAATACATTCAAATTTCTTTACTTAACTCTGTGAATTACCTACTTCTCAAAAATCATTGTTTCATGATGTTGAAAAACATGACATACCTTATTGCATAGCCTTAACAGTAAGATTTTTCCTTTTCTTCTTGTATTACTCCTTTTTATTTCATTTTTCTTTCATATGGGGAAGAAGAGGAAAGGAGAGATTGTGAACTGAAGAAAGTTTTTTTTACAAGCATAGCAGGGTTTAGATTTGAGGTTTTCTTCTGTTTTCGATAGAGGTGATTAATTCAAATTAATATTAGTCTTTGCTTATGTGGCAACTCTAAAACTGTGCAAGATAATTTAAGCCACATAATACTCTGGTAATTGCATTGAATTTGAACTATTCTTTCTAGGATGCTCCAAATGCTCTTATGTGGAGTTAAATGTCACTTGAAGAGTCCTTAAGTATTTTGCATATGAGAAAACATAATAAGAAGCAGGTTTCACTTCCAACTGTCTTACTCGATGAATCTTTTAATGTTGGAGAGATTGAATTCTAATGTAGTTATTAAAATGATCTTGTAAGCCAGAACTTGCTGTTGTATTCATCAAAGAGCAGATATGCATTCCTCTTCTGTTTACGTGAAAGTCCATAGCTAGTACAGATCACAATGCCTCCATCAAGTTACTTTGGCATCTTAGAAAAATAAAGTCCCTACATGGTCCTTATATAAAGTCAGCTCAGTCCTGGGAGGGAAGGATGAGGTAGATTATTCTTTGATACTGGAGATCACAGGGCCTTTTTTACAGATTATCCATTAGTTTTCTACGATACAACATTCTTTCTGCAGCTTGTGTTGTTGAACATGGACATCAGTCATCCTAAGTTTTTAATTGTTGACTTCTTGCCTTGCTGGAGTTGAAGGGGAAATCTGTGACTACAAGAGTTAATTTCCCAGTTGTATAGGTCACCTCGCCCAAAGCTTTTTTGACATGTCAGGGTGACATGTCAGGGTTCAACATGTGTGTTTTCACTCAGCTATCAAGGAATTGCTGTTAAAGCACTGAGGGAAAGAATATCCTGAATACATTGATGGAGACACCAGTCCTTGATAGGTCCTGAAGAAATAAAAAAGAAAGATACAGTTATATGTGGATGTATTGGTGCCAAGTTTCTCTGTGAGTTATTCTAATCCACACACTTGACTGTTAAGGTAAAAGAAGGAATCAAATGTTAAGAATCCTAACTTGCTATAAATTGTCTCTAGGAGTTAATGAGTATAGTCTAATTATTCATATATTGCACATGCACAGAAACAGAACTGATGTTAATCTGAGTTGCACATCTGTGTTCTGAAGAGCTGCGTTTTACCCCTTCAAAATTACCCAGACAAAAAGCTAGTCATGTTTTACACATTTCTAAAACAGATGAGGCAGGGTGAGTTTTAAACCAGCAGCAAGTAAATCACCTAATTTCAATTGTTTCTGTAATGCAGACCAGTTTGCTGCCAGCTTGGGTTTTCTAATTTTGATTTAAACACATGACTTATAATGTCTTTGTTGGATGGTGGGACTAAAGGATTTATGGTGCCCTTGTTTCTGGGACTCTCATCACTGTACGGCAACCCTGTCGTTTTTGTGACAGAGTCTGTTTGACTGGTGCTGGATTTATGATAGGAATAATTCAGAACAGAGTAATAATTTTCCCTTGGCAATTATACTACCATTTGGTACTTTGTCCCTAAGGGGAAAATGAATGTGCTGGGATCTGTCCATAAGTTCAGTGGCTCAGTGTAAAGAACAAATCAAGGTCAGAATGCAGTTAAATACACACTGATGTTTCGTAATATAATCTAGAGCTTCTGCTTTCATCTGACTCATTAAAAGCTCATGTAATTTAAATATTTTTTTGACTGCCATGAGATTTTTATTGGGGAATTCTTCGTGATGGATATTTCATTACCATTTTCAGTCATTTCTTTTTCTGCCCATTGCCTCTTTTCTCTGTAGCAATGGCCACTGTAGCAACTTCTTCAGTATAAGCAGGATAGTACCTTGCTAAGCATTGGTGCTTATGATATTATATGATATGATATCTTAAACCTCATAATACTTAAATATAACTTCTGGAAAATCTTTTTCCAACGCTGTCCTTTCATAAAAATGATAGATGACATTTTCAATACAATTCGTCAACAGTCTCCTTCAGCATGGAAAATCTGCTGAACCAGGATGTTTGTCTAGAGGTAATTTGTCTAATAACTAAACTGTCCTTTTGCTGGTCCACGTTCCTATTCTCCTGTACTCCTCTTCAGTTTGGCAGGCAACTGTGAAATCAGGAACCTAGATAGTAAGACGGAACTCACGTGGTGCTGTGTTTCTAACACATGCTCTCATGTGTAGTGGTGGCTACAGAATAATTGACATGGTGGTAAACTGATGGGTTCAGACAGTTATGTAAAAATTGATAAAGCAATGAAGCATCTCAAATGTGATCTTTTTGGTTAAATTTTGCTTTTGTAGTCATGTGTTTCAAATGACTCAGTATGGGGAAAGTTGGCTTAGAGAGCGCTTGTAGAGGCTGTTTAAAGTCTAGACTAGGTTCTGTATGACCCTTGATGTCAAATCAAAACTCTCTAATCTGAAATACTATAAAGAGGGATGTGTGCTTTTTGTAGTTTATACTGAAGATATGTAAACAGTTCGTTTTATATATAACATGAAATGGATCTGTTGGTACTCTTCTATGAACATTTACAAGGCAAAGATCAGAGCTATGATATTCTTATCTTCTCTTGGCGGAGCAGTACTGAACTAGTAGTGTTCCTAGGATATCCATTGATGGAGGCCCATATACACAAAACAAATTTCTGTCAGGAATGGCACTGGTATGAATCTGCTTTGGGTAGGGAGACACTGGATGAGTTCTTAAGGCTCTTTTAATTCCAGATACTCTAGATGAAGTTTTGTAAACTTTTTAACCTTGCCCTTGAGAAATGTTTTACCAGAACATCAGTATGTTTTCAGCCACTGTTTATGTATCAACACTGTTTGATTTAACTATTTTATCTGTTACGATACTTGCCAAAACTATCCCAGGCTCCAGTGTGGAATTTTTTAAGGAAGAGTTACGTGCTTGCTAAAATTCTCAGGTGGCTACTGGAGACATACCTAGAGAGAACTGCCTGTTTTGGACTAGACATAAGATCAGACATCACAGTATTTCTGTAGTGTTTATGCTTGTTACCTGGCTTCAGTATAGCTCATAATCAGTTCTTCCCCTAGTGACAGACAATATTTCAATATTCCTCCAAGATGGCTAGGCTAGAAAAGAACCTTGTCTTTTAGCCCTGACTCTCATTCATTTGGACTTTGACAGGCAATATCTGATAGTAATTTTGCTGGACTTAATGATAGCAATATGATTGATGGCTAAAAAGACACAAGAAAAATAAGGATTTCTGTCACTCACCTTCCTGTGACTTTCTTGAAAGAGAGAGTAATAAGTCAAGCTGCACGAGTAGAATATGTACTAAACTTAAACCCTGTGTAAGTTTAGTACATACTCTAATTCTTTGAGTGAATATTTCTAGGCAATTATATGACAGGGAAATGATTTTACAGTTTTGCTTTTAATGGGAAGGTTGCTACATTTTGTTTTCTTATTATCGTTATAATGATTGTGCATCATTTCTGTTCAATATTTCCACAGATCTGTTTATTTCTAAGACAGTTCAGAGAGACACTAAGAACAGACTCCTTCTCTGTTCTGCCTTCTTTCCTCATTTTGGTTATTGTCCTACTCCATAAATGCTTTTGCTAACTAGATCCTATGTAACCATCTTTCAACCTAGTTCTTCCAGGCTAGTGAAGGAGAATCCTAGAATCATGCCAGTACTCTTTGTCTGGTTTCCCACTGTTCAATGAGCCCAGTGCATTTTGCTGAATGCAGTATTCCCCTGGGAAAGAGGAGTCTTGAAGTCACTCTTAGCACTGGACAAGCTTTTAGTGTAAACTAGGAGTATGATTGTACTAAAATACAAAAGTTAAGAAACCAGTTGTTGTGCTTTGTGAAGATGCAGAATATTAGAGCATAGCTCACCACACAGGCACACTGCTTTATCGAGTTTCTGTCTTCTGCTGATCTGGTTGTCATGGTAGTCATGCTACCTCCCGAGACACTTCACACACATCCTGGATCCGTGATCTGGATTTTAGGACTTCTCACACATTTTATGGTTCATGGTTTATCTCTCTTATGGTTTAGGGTGAGAGTTTCTCCTTATATCCTATTTTCTCCACTATGAATGTAAAAAAATTAGCAGCCGTAGTGTGTTTGGCCTTACCCTTATTAGAATCTTTCCTTTTTGTTTTTTTTTTTTTTTTCTGAATGAAAATGCTCCTCAAGGTATTAAAACTGTAGTATATACTTAATAATTTATAACATACACATTATATGCCACTTTTTATGCAAAAAGGTGAAACAATAAATGTACTTACTACCTCTTGACAGAAGCTATTTAATGCCAAATAGTCTAAGAGTGCTGTGTATTTGGAGTAAAAAGTTCATAAACATGGCTTAGTGACTAGGGTAAAAGAATGGGGCTGTCATGGTTTTCTGGGCATCCATGAAATAAAATAGTGTTAAATATAAAGAGCATTCTGCCAGGAATTCTTCAGGAACATTCAAGGTAATTAATGTCCCTGAAGCACTTACGTTTTCTTCAGGAAAGTTGCTGTCTTAACTGCCACTGTAAGAGGATTTGAGATATGTCTCTGCTTAAGTTCTCTCAGAGGTTCATCTTAACATCTGTACTGCCCAGCATGCGCTGACAGAAGAGTTTAACATTAATTGTAGCAGGCATAACCACTTTTCCTCTAAACCATCATCTGAAGTGATGAATTTGTTGTCATTTATATAATAATGACAAGAATCTCCATCCCCAAGAATCCTTCATCTCCTTTCATCCCCAAGAATCTCCCTTCATGCCCATCCCTTCCCTTGGGATGTGGGGTTGAGGGGATGATTCTGATGATACTGGGCTTAAGCTCTTCTAGGGTCATACCCAGAAAGAGAAGGAGGGTCAGGAGTGAACAGGAAAAAATCTAACTTTGCCACAATCTGTGTAAGTTTCATAATACTCTTAGGGAAACCACAGGACAAATGAGAGTCAGGGGGTGAGACAGACATATTTGAATAGTCTGATAAATTTGGAAGTTAGAAGCAGTGAATGATGAGAGTAACAGCTGTTGTGAACAGGATGAGTGAGTATCATCATCCAAGAATCATGATTTTAAAACTCATCAGGAAGCTCTGAGCTCAGGAATAAGAGATCGTTCACTTCTTATGTGTCTTTATGGAGAAGTTAAGGTTAAAAAGAAATAATCTGTTTTGCAGTGTTGATTTCCTTTTTGCACTTAGTATAGGTAGATTTTATTTCAAAACATGAATTTAAATGTCCATTAGTGCAGCTGTAGTAAACATGAATCTGTTTATTCCTTAAGCAGCATGTTTCCTAGAGCTATTCCTCTTGTTCCTTACTCCACACTTTTTCATGTCAATCAAATTATCAGTAAAAATAATCACAAATTCTATTAGAAACTAATTATGTATATGCAAATTTAAGCTAGTTTACCTCTTCGCTAACATTATCTCCGAGATTTTTGATTGCAGTCAGTCCGGCATTCTTCTGGCTCCATTAATTACGTTTAGAAATCTTTACGAAGTACTAAGACATAGAACTCATCTTAATGATACTCTGCTGCTTCAGAAACAAGACCTATAAAATGGAGTAACCTTCTGCCTTCAGATGCATTGGACTTTCTCCACTGCCTACTCTAAAAGCTTTACCACTTTAATTTCATGTCTGCTTAGTTCCTCAGTCGGCACAGTGGGCTCCCCAAGTGATCTTGTTTTTCATGCTTGAGTATGTGCTGGAACCAGAGCTGAAAACAGAGCTGATAAAATGTGGACAAAAATGACATGAAGCAGACTGGAGGGTGGTATAGATAATTTTGAAATCTGTTACTTGAACTGACTTCTTTCTGGAGAACATGAAGGGAACAGTGTGTAATTCTTCCAATAGAGAGTGTGAAAAATGAAGGCCTGCAAGATTTGGTGCGCATTGTAAGGAAACAAACAATTTCAAGCTGCAAGGCAGTTTTTACATGTTAACACAGCAGAGATAAAAACTTATATTGACATGTATGCAATGGTTAATTTCTGTACTAATGTGTGTAATCTTATTTGTTTACTATGTGTTTGCATTTCTTCCACATTGATGGAAATTAAAGGAACATTTGCAGAAGAAGAAAAACTAGTCTATGAAGCTTTATCATACTGTAGCCTATTAAACTGCACTTTGTGGAATCTACCTTGCTGATTTTAACCATTTAATGAAAAGAGAATCATTATCTCCTCTCTAGGCAGATAGTTAACTCCTTTTGGATTTAAACACCTGCATCAGGAGAAGAGTAGACAATGTGTTTCTGGAAAGTTCACACCCACGGGGTTGCACTTCGTTTCTGCAGTCTGGATAGTTAAGAAAAAGTGGTGTTTTGATAAAGAAAGTGAGAGCAAAAGCTAAAGCTTGGCATTTTCTGTATTTGTTTTTTTTAAAGTAACTTTCAAATGCTTGTGTCTGTATTGCATTTTATGTGTAATGCTATTATTTCAGAACACTTCTTGTACCCCCCTACACTCTTCCCCATGCAGGGGGAGATCTTTTATGATCACAAAAAATGGGACAAAATTTTAGCTGGCTGATTTATACACACCTGAAAAAATCCGTAATTTATGTGCAAAGTGCTGGAACATCCTGAACTAAAGTGATGTTCCTGGATAAGTCCTTCCGAAGTGACTTAAGGTAGATAGAAGACAAGGTATTTCCAAATGAGACAGAAAAAAGTGAGGAGAATAACTGTAAAACTAAAGCTTCTTCTCCAGCACTAGTTCTTTTCAATTGCTGATGGTCAGTAGAAAGGTTTTCTCAAGCAAAATGCCTCGGGTTGTTGATTTTATGCAGACAGCTTTCTATCTTACAAATCAACAAAGCAACACCTTCCTTTTGTTTTGGATATTTTATTTTATATTTTTTTTTCCTTAAAGGCAGTTACTTCTTCATTCATGTCTTTCATAGCCACAGGAATCCATTTGAAGTAGGGATAGTTTGTCTGGTTTTCTTTCATGTGTGTTCATGCCTTACTTTATCACGTTTCATCATGTGTTGGGAGAGACTGCAAGTTGCTGATTTTTTATAAGTTTGATTTTTATGTCATTAAAATGTGATGAATTTATCATGTTTTTCTGTATTTTAATTTCATTTGGAAAAGAAAAGAAGTTGTTTATGCTCCATGGTAAATATCTTCTGAAAACCAATTTAATACTAACTTCTTTTATTGTGCAGAGCTGGTTATTTGCCTCAGAATATTCCGTTGGAGATCATGAGGTACCTTTCAGAGGAAAAAGATTTTCTGCCTTGGCATGCTGCCAGCCGAGCTCTTTATCCTCTAGATAAATTGCTGGACCGTACAGAAAACTACAATATCTTCAATGTAAGAGATACAGTCTTCCTCCCTTTCTTCCTCTAGTTCTTCCTTTTTTTTCTTCCCCTTACTCTATCCATCTGTCTGTCCTTCCTGCCTTTCTTTCTTTTGCTTCTTACTCTCTCATATTATTGCCCAGATTTGAACTGTTCCCCAGTCAGATACTGTAAATGACCTAGGGATATTAACTTTCCTCCTAATTACTCTTTATTTAAACATAGCAATTATCAAGCTTTGGTTCATTTGCACTTAAACAGTAATAACTGTTGTTTGAGGCATATATGACTAGAAGAAGGAAAGGTAATTATGTAAAATGTTATGACAAATAAAGTATTTCACTTTAAAAAGTCAGAGTATTCTATTGCCATATTTTCTCTTTTGAGGACCCCCACGGTGATGCTTAGGTGGATGCCCAAGATCAGCAAGAACAACAAATATAGGCACAACTGAACAGAATACATGCAATTGAAGCAAAGATTTGTAGTCATTATTTCATCCAAAATCCGTGGTGAATTCAATGCTGTTACCTTAATTAACAAGAATTAGATCACCGTTGAGTCAAAAGCCCATTCATAATTGTGTCCAAAGGGACAGCAGTAATAGCTCACAGTAGATAATTAAGATAGACATGGCAAATATTTTAACACTTACCTGTAGCTACACTCAAGCATGGTTTATGAAGTACACAGGATTTGACTGCAGCCAGTGACGATTATGAACTCTTGGGAGTTTTATTCATTATGAATTTTATGTAGTCTACATATATTCTATGGCCAGCATATGGTAACTTTATGTAATGTTGTAAAGCCTTCATATGAAGGAGTTTTTTAAAGCCTGAAATGCCTAAGGATGCTTTTTTCTTCTTAAATGTGTATTTGTGTGTATGTGACCATAGACACCATGCTCAGAGAGGAGAAAGTTAGAAGTGACTGTATGTATATATGTAGATGTTAATGCATGTCTAGATATATAGGTACACACACACATACACATATATACACAGAGTTACCTGATGACATGGAATATTATTTTTGTAGAACATACACTAAGGCCTACATGCAAACCAGAGCCGTAATGTAAAATGCAGTTGAAATAATTTGCATATTTAAGTCTGTTGTTAACTGCAAGGAAAAATTCTTAGGAGTCTGCCATTGCTATTTCACTTTTAAACATGGTTGTATAAAGAAAACACAATTTTAATAAATAAAACCAGTAAAATTCACAGCCAGATTATGTTTTATCACTGCTGATGGGAGTTTTGAAAGCCAAGGTGATAGCAGAGAAAATAAAGTCTTTTTCATCACAGAATAGCATATCTGCTAGAGAAAGCTGCAGTATGATTCTTCTTTTGTGTTGACATATATACATGCCTATGCATTTGTAATAATAAAATTGATGCTCTCCTGTGCAGTTCTGTATATCTCAGTTCTCGTTTTCAAATTGGTGAATTCCACTGGTAAAAGATTACGCTGAATACAATGACAGTGGTTTGCTTCAAAACTGGTCAGAATATGTAAATATGTCCTCTGTGTAAAAAGTAGAAGTCACTAAAATATATCTTGTGCTTGTTTTGTTCCTTAAGCACACCAGGAGCCTAAACTTAAAGCATAGTGTCATTAAGCGTACAAAGCTTATTTGCAGCCACATTGTTATGTATTCTGAAGTTAATTGACTGTACCCACATAATGTTTTTGCCATGGCTATGGATATTAAAACAGTGTTCTTTTAAAAGTTGCCATGTGCGGTGTAGTCAAGACTGGCAACAAAGTAGAAATTAAGCTATTGACACGGTTATAATTTTTCAGCTGTGCATTGTGAGTTCAAAGTAGCATGTAATAAACTTTTGAAATTCATGGATTTTATAACAATAAACTGTCTTATACTAGGCATCTAATCAAGCAGCTTGTCTAGAGATTGCTTCTTACCATAACAGTGAAGGAAGATTATAAGTGGACAAGTAGCTTTGCTAAGTCTTTGGAATTGGACATTATTTGAGGGTACAAAGAGAGCGCAAACCTCACTAGTCAGCAGTATTTCAATTTCAAGTAAAATAAATTATTTTTAATTTAAATATACTTCTCTTTTTCTCCTCAGGAGTATATTTTAAGACAAGTGGCATCAATGTATCTGAAGCTTGGATGGCCAACAAACAATTTAAACAAATCACTTGTTCAAGCATCATACCAACATGAGTACTGTTATATTTCCTTTTTTTATTGTTTATTTGTGAAATATAATGATAGAAATGCATCCTCCTAAATTTTAGCCATGTTTAACGTAAGTCAGTCATAATTCCTTAGCTCTGTCACCCTTCTGTTTTCTCCTTTCTGGGTTGCAGGGAGGGCAGAAAGATGCTGTGAGACGCATTCTTCTTTCTTAAGTTGGGAGAACATGATTCTCTAAGCTCTAACTTAATATCTGACTACACTGGATTTCTAAGAACTTGTGCTTATGTGACCACTGAGGTCGGGAAAAGTGCCCAAGTGTAAATGGGAGCTGGTTTTGATCCACGACCTTTCTTTATTTGTTGCAGGCATTAAACTGTCACTGAGATTTGTAAAGCCAGATTGTCTTTGATATGTTGCCTCACTACTGGTTGCTGTCACTGTTATAAGAAGTAGTTTTTTGTGGACATTTAAACACATTAGTTAATGCAGCCTTATTGCTGTCTTTAATTTGCTCAGGGAGTTGCGTCGGGAAGTCATCATGTTGGCCTGCAGCTTCGGGAACAAACACTGTCACCAGCAGGCTGCAACGTTAATCTCTGACTGGATTTCTAGCAATAGGAACCGGTAAGTGGAGCTCAAATGTGTATCTCACGTTTCTCCTACTGAGAGGCAGTGCAGCTCTTCCTTTCCTGCCTGCCCTGTCTGCTGTGCCCCCTTTTGCAAAGATTATTTTTACAGGAGAAAGCAGGGGTTGCTGGCTGTCATTTGAAAATGTCTGTGGGGGTTTCAGAATGAATTATTTGACTTAGCATATATGAGTGGATGGACGGGATTCTGCCCACTCTTAATAAATTACTGTTGGATAATTCTATGCTAGAATATGGTTTTTAAGAATGGATTTAAAGAAAGAGAGATGAGTGAACACCATGTTGTCAGACAAATATGAAACCTGTGTTGGGGTGAGAGAGCGGAAGGCGCTAAACATTTAAAGAAGTGAGAGAGGTTAGAGACAGAAGGACTGAGAAGTAAGGAAAGAGATGTGTTGGAGAGAAATGTGAGATATTTAAGGGTGAAGGCTTGAAAATGAATGTGATTCAGGAATACATGGAAAAGCTTGTGTAAGGTTTCAGAGAGCAGATAATATTAGAGCTGATGCCTTGAACATCAGCAGCACTGTTGTGGTTTGACAGCAAATATGTAAGTTAGGCTGTCAAGACACAGGTTTATTCATCTGAGGCAAAGGAACATGGGCCATGCATAGTGTATGAAGTTCATCTTTTAAATAAGACAAGCATCTAAGAAATACGAAATCACTGAAATTTCAAATATTTAAGTATGTAATGATCTATGGACTAGATGAGTGCAGAGTATGGATTAAGACCACAACTTGTTTAGAAAGAATAGTGGATTTTCTGATTATGTGAAATATTTGCACTTTACACACTTGTGCATAGCATGATATTCTGGTTTAAAAGAGAATATTTTACTTTCAAATACAAAAAAAAAAAAATTTATCTCAATTTTAGTCGCAGTCTTGTATGAGCTTGGCAAAAGGATCAGGTCTCTCTAGCCATACAAGCTAACAGGATTTTACAGAGATATTTTGGACTTATCTGTGTTTGTTTGCAATTAATTTATTTCCATCTGTCTTTGTAATCTTTAAAAATGCCTTACTGGCATACCCAGTAACATAAGTATCTAAGTGTATTTTGAAACCAGCCATGAAGGGAAATTACATTCCTGTATGACTGAAACTTCAGGGAAAAAATAGCTTGAAACTCTGACTATGTACCTTTAAGTAAGATGTGTGTGAAGTGCAGGGTTTTCTTGTGTAAGGTGATACCAGATATATTTACTTTGAAATATATACCCCAGGGTTTTATATGAATTCTTATTATAAGCAGCAACAATCAGTATGAAGCTATTCAAAGAGGCAATTAAAGAGAAAGAATCATTGGAAACAGTCTGCAAATGTAATTTACTTGGATATTCATTTGCAAAATTAGTTAATCAAACCTAGCATTACCTATTAGCATGCACAGCAGTAGATTATTGAGTGTTAAAAAAGCTGTCACCCTGCAAAGCTACCTGCCTGTGTCTTTCCAGTAGGATTAAGAAAGGAGGCATCAGAAAAGAAAAACATAACAAAAAACACAAGCTTATTGCTTTACTAACAGTAGAAAGAGAGAAAAGGAATAAATTTAAGAAGCTGTCTGAAAATTCATCTTAGCTTTTCAATGGGGCCATTTTTGGTAGCAGAAGATTGTGGTTGCCAGCATATGATGAGTATTATGATAAAAGCACCACAGCAGGGCAGAGGAGAATAGCTACTAAGTTAAAGCAATGTGTTTCTCAAAGGAACTGCACAGTTTTGAAAAATGGAGCAAATAATGTAATTACAGAATAGAGATTGACAGTCAGATGATAAATAGGGGTACAACTGGCAAAGAAGATAGAGACAAACTTTTATTTGTTTTTTTAAGAGGGTAGGATTTGTTCAGTCCCACACTCCAGAATTTCCCAGTTTTCTCCTAGCAGTCTCACATCCTGAATGTAACTAATATATGAGCATAATTAATTTCCTATCTACATACATTGAAACAATATTACAAAGACTAGTAGTAACAGCAGCTCAGTAAACATAAAATCAACTTGTGTTCCACAATAACAGCATTTGTAGGGCATGTCATTGTTCTCTCAGGAATGTTCAGATCCTGTTGAATTAGAGCTACCCCATAGCACCTTTACTTCACTTTAGGCTAATTTGGATGAAACCTGAAAGTAAAGCAAGGGCTCTTTTTCCTGCTTTTTACCAAGAAACCAATGGTTCTGCATTCAGAGTTTAATTAGCATGGTGTTTGAGTCATGCTTCTGCCTCTTTTAGCACTTTGGAGATAATAACTAGCTCAAGTGCAAAGGGCAAGCAGATAAGTACAAGATAAATGCAGAGAGCACATCTAAGAGGTGCCATTTTGTATTCTTTCTCATCAATCAAGTGTTTTTCTCAGTTTGATGCCCTTAACAGCTGTTTGTGAATTTGCTGCAAACAGCCTCCTCAGAACCTGTAAGATTCCCCTCACAAAGAAGGGAAAACTCATGCTGCTCCTCTTTCTCCAGACTTCTCTGACAACTGGTGAGAAAAGTTGGTGACAGATACAGAAACTCTATGTATAATTTGCTTATTCCATTCCTTATGAGCAATTACTGTAAATGTTTTTATGTTTGCCCTCTTCTGAAACAGAAGCATGTAATTGACAAATGATTGCAGAAAGCCTGATTTTGGTGGGTTTGCATAGCCAGAGCACAAAAACAGAGTTCCAGAGAGCTCAGAGATATTTTATATATAGATATAAATTGAGTGTTACTGTGACAGTAAAAAGAAAGGCTGATTTGCAACATTTCACCCACCTCCTCCCAGAAACTTTATTCTGGAAGATGACACAAATTTTTCAAAGAAGTAGAGACAATGGAATCAGGTTTGTGTCTCAAGATTTTAATCAACTGTAAATTAAGTCAGTATTAAATTAAAATGTGATGTTAAATACCAATAAATCCACAGTCAGTAAATCTTATAAGGGAGGTTTTTGACTCCCTGCCAGTTACTGCAGTTAAAGTTGAAATAACTATAACAGAGAATGTGCTATTAATAATATTGAAGAAATGCTAACATTCATAACTTTTTTAGCCACATTTTTAATCTATGATTTTTTAGATGTTCTGTTGAAATGCTTTTCTGTTTTACATGTAATACTTAATTTTGTATAAAATGTTGGGTTGTACAATAGCATCTAACTCTGCTTTACTGGCATATACTTAAAATTGCTGTGGTTTTTAGTAATTACATTTAATCTGGTAGGTCCAGATATGAATTACCATCTACTCTTCACAATAAGAAAGTGAAGTAATCATGGTATCAGAGACTGTTTGTATTTTGTAATTATATACTCTTTACTGTGCAAACAATTTGCCACTGTTCACCAAGTAAAGTAATGGTGATCCTTAGCACAAGGCCAGAGGTTCTCTTTGTATTTCCAGTACTGTTTGAAAAAGCCATTGGATTCCAACTGTAGTCTTGCAGATTTTCTTCTGGAATTAATGAAAAAACCCAACTTATATGTGATCTACAACACTAGCTTCTGTGCATGAAAGTGGAAGTCAGCTGAGAGGCTGTGAAGACTCAAATTTCCAAAGTGACTTAGGTATAGCTTCATTTTTGGATGCCTGGCTCATAGGGCAGAATCAGATGCTCAGAGTTATGCTTCCTACAGGGGGATTTGGGGGCCTCTAAAAATGCAGCTGGTGGCATTCTGTGAAGAGCCTCTTAAGATGAGATTCTGAAGCATGAGTGGGCCCTCTTAGGGTCCAGCACTACAGGTAGTAGGAAGGATACCTGTATCAAGTGAATACATAAAATGGCAATCGTAGCATATGGGGTCCTTGCAGAAGAGGCCTTTCAATATTGTCACTAAAGCAGGAAAAGGACTGCTCCTTTCATTTTCCAACACAGCTGAAGAGAAGCTTCTCTTCAATACCATTCCAAACAGTAATGCTGAGATTCCAGCAGTTTGCTGTGCTTTAGTTTAGTACCTTGTCCCTGTGCCTGCCAATGCACAAAGCAAGCCTAATGACCTGTCTACGAAGTGTTTGGGACAGTATTAAGGTGCTGCAACACACTTTCCTCCTCTAGCTTCATCTCAGCTTCTGGAATTTATTTCATTAGCAAGAGAAATGATACAGCTTTAGGTGGTATTGCTCATGACCTCTTTTTCAGGGCAAAACAGTGGAAAAAAAAAGAAGCATAAATGAGAAAAAAATTTGTACAAGGAGCAAACCAAACACATAGCATCAGAAGCAGAAGAGACTGTAAAGAGATGTCTTGTTTTGCTGGTTTAGGAATTGATATATTTTAATCCTTGCAGATGTTAAAAAAAGCCCATTATTTCTTTCTACTGAAGATCTGGAATTAGACCTCAAAGTAGGTCTTGCAATATTTTAATAAATTTTAAGTAATTTTACCCTTTTTAAATGGCTGATTGCTTGAAGGGCTGTATTTACTTCTGACTTGATGGTGATATTAAAACATTCATTTTCACTCTCTTAAATTGGGATATATGCTGCTCCTGTACTGGAACAATGGAAATGCTTGAAACTTTCATGTTGGTGTTCAGAAGAACAAAAACAGAGTAGAAAACATATAACCATGTTGAAATTTCCCTTGTTTAAGAATGTAAAGTTACTGGGATTCAATCAACAGCAGAATGTTGTACAAGAGAAACTACTGTTGAAAAATAAAGATGTTTGCTTTTACCTTCATTTAACTGAGCTGATCCCTGTGAAGCTTTCATGTGTGAAGAAATACATTATTCACACTCCTTAGATATAACGGCATTGTGGTTCAGCCTAAAAAATTAACAAAATTACCATTCAATGCCTGCCTGAGCTTAATAATCAGCCTTGTTAACCCCTTTAACCTTCACTGCATCTATTCTGAAAGAAAAACATGTTTCTAAGAGGATTAGCATTTTCATGCTTCTTGCCTTGGATAGGTTGAGTAAACATGCATTCCTGAAGTTCAGGGAAGAATGCATGGAGAGCTGCAATATGTAAATTCTTGACAGGCAATACCAGGTGTATATTCAAATATACACCATGATGACTCAAAGCAGAACTTACCCATAGACATGAGCATGTTTTTGCAAACATCTCTGTGGGTGCAGGCAGAGTTACATTCCAGTTACTCGTACCATACATCAGCTACAGGTTGCCATGTATACATTTCTGCTGGCAAAGTTGACTGTGGATGTATGCTTGCTTGAGGCAGAGTTAAACAGGATGATGTAAATGCAAGTATGTGAGAGAGCTGCTTTGATTTGAGATAGCTGATTTTGCCTTCAGCAGAAGAAGGAGTACTTGTATTCTAATTCTGTTAGAGTTGTGGTGATGCTGTTCTTCTGATGACATGCAGCACTGAACAGTGGGAGATGGTTGCATCAGACACAGTTATGTGCTGGTGTTCTGTGAGATGTTACTGGACCTGTTGAAAGGCCCCAGCTAGTCAGAGCCACTTTCCTTTGCTCTGATTTTTAACTTCTTTAAAAATGTAACCATTGCTATTTATTGCCATCTTTGGCATGGAAACAACGTACCCTAATTAATTGCCTAATACCCCTAGAAAACTTAGAAAAAATGCATTTCACTGATGCTGATGTTGTATCACTTTGGGGGGATTTTAGCTTTAATGCAATTTTTACAATTTCTACTATTAATCTTCTGTCACAAGCGCTCTGATCAGTTTTGATGATGTTTGCAGTGGGGAGTGCAGAACTGAATTAGGCTGAGCCAGAATCCATTCTTTAACCCATGGGTTAATGAAATTTGCATTTGTCTTTGTGAGTGAGAAGTAGACACTGAGGGACGATTCCAAATGCAAATACAGATATTTTAAAACTGTTCTGGTCTAATCATCCAGATTGTTCCGAGAAGTCTTGGAGTGCTGAGGTGGGGCCATGTCACAGGACCAGCGGGAGCTTCAGACAAGTCCTGTCTTAGCCTCAGGTTTTGGCAACAGTTTCAATTTAAGAAATCATGCTGGCCCACAAGTACTAAGGATGGAAGATCATGTCTAGTTTAATAAAATGAAGTATTTATTAAACAAACAGGAGATAACAGGCAAAAGATTTTAATCAGAGTACCTTACTACATTGTATAAAACTGAAAGAGACTACTAGTAGATTACAGCATGACCTAAGCCAGTGCACGACATCAAGGTACCTATATTAAAGCTAGCAAAAGAAAAAGTATTGATTAGGAGTCAAATGTACAGAAATGATGGCAATGTGCACAGATTCCTTCACTCCATCTCTGTGGGAGTAACCAGGAAGCAAGCATTCCTGCTCATGGGAAAATACACATTTCCATGGAATGTGTAGAGGGTTTCTGCTTTGTGAGTGTTCGGTGTATTTTTTATAGTTTGTAAAGTGAGGTGTCTGTCAGTGAGAAATTCAGCTTATCTTCCAGATCTCACATCAACATTAAGATGTTTATTGGCAGTTAGGAGATGCCAGACCCATGTTAACCCTGTGGTGCCAAAAGAACTCTCTACAAGACAGTTATTCCTGTTTTAGTTATCTAACTGGTTAACAAGCAACAGATAAGCTCTTGTAGGGGGCAAGATGCCCTGCTACAGGCCAGAAATCTCTGAAAAGAGAATAAGAGATGAACTTTCCTGTTCTGTCTGTGAGTTTCAAGTCAGAACTCATCTGTGTGTTGTTTGCATTACAAATGAACCACTTTTGGTTACTAAGTAATACTCAACAACCTCATCTAATCTTTTAAAGTGTAATAATGTAGACACGGGCTTTTTCAGTGACTTCTGTTTGCCATTTCACTTCTGTCATGATGCTGTGATAGTTAGGAAGATTGGTCAATTCTTTATCATCTTAAGAAAGGTGTAAATAATGAAGTAAATGTCTTCCATCACATAATTTGAAGAACAGTGATAACCAACAAGCCAGATTTGTGAGTCGTGAACCTCCACACTTGTTCATGCAGATTTTGTGTTTCTTCTACAAGGAATAATGGATTCATGTCCATCCACCTGCCTGAATTGGCAGTGTGCTTACTTGGCGGCACCTTTAACAACTCAGTAGAAATGCTGCCAGAAAAACAATTGCAGACGTGTATAGGAGTGTGTTGCATGCTTATAGACAAAACTCCCCTTAGATCCAATGGAGTAGTGAATAACAAATTACCATTCATTAATTGAAGTAATTTCAATGAAGTCTGGCTTAGGTGATAGAAAATCAAAGATCTTTCTAAACAAGCATTTTTTCTTTCCTTTTCTTCCTCCTTTATTTCTGTATGTAATTACTTGTGGTAGATAATTTTATTTCTGTGTTTCAGATGGACGCAGTAGTGCTACTGTCTTGCAACAGCTTAGAATTGTACTTAAGCTAAACCGCCTACATAAGTATTTGTGAGAACACAGCCAACAGGTTAATTACTTTTGTTAGTTTCTTGGAAGAGGCACTGGGTTCTTTCAAGGGATTGATGCCTAGCAGCTATTTTTGGAAGTTGTTAGCAGCAAACATGAAAAAATGAGAGTTATTTTAATTTTTTTCACACATGAGTGTCTGATAAATGTAAAAAAATAAAAGTGAATCCCTTCTTCTGTGTTCGCAACCCCTAGAAGTTTTAATTACTGAAAAAAATCAGGCATAGCTATTCATGCATTTTGAAATGTTTCTGGAGCTTTGCCAGCTAATGTGAGCCAATGCTGCTGAAGTGATTTACTAATTAATAGGTTGTTACAACATTTGAGTAGAATCTCGAACTCAAGTCAATAAAACTTAAGGAGGAAGAAAACACTGTTAAGTGCATGAGTTAATCAAGGACCTAGCACTCTGAAAGACCATCTGGATCTAAATAGAGAGAGGACTTCTTCTTGTAAAAGATAAAACTGGGCATTATGGGGCAGCTGGTTCAGGCAGTATTTTCACCTTCTGACTTCTCTTTGTCACTGCAGTAAAATGACCCTATATGTAGTGATTATGGATTAGCAGTAATTAATTTTAAATCCTTAGAATTTAGATAGATTAGTCTCCAATTTTCTCACTCAGGGATGATCTCTCCACAACTTTGCCAAACAGTTGATCAGACACGACCATATTTTTGTTGCAAAAACTATCCAGAATAGACAAAGACATATCTACTCAGGGATCAGTGCCTCAAAGAAGTACTTAACTCATCACTCAGTCATTAAAATCAGTGTTGAAGAGCTTGACTGTGCTGGTTGCATGTTCCTTTGTGGGGGATCTGCAACAGGAATGGGAAGGAGTAATAGCAGTAACCATCACTTGAGGATTGATGTATTCTCTGCCCACCTCCATCAGACCCATGTGATGCCTGAAACTTGGGAGCACAGGACAGGGACTCTGCATAGTTTTGCCCCAGACACCTTGAGCAGCCACATCCTCAATAAAAGTCCCCTGAATTTGAGGTGGGACAGGCCCATCACAGCTCTGTGCCTCCTTTTTCAAGGGGAAGTTCTGCCCTCTCTCTTTAGACTGGGCAGAGGATCATGCCCTCCTCTTTCTGCACAGTGGTGCCAGCAGTTTGACTCCTGGAGTTTGAAATAGACAATAGGCGTATAAAATTTGGAATTGAAGTTTTTTAAAAATAAACTTTATGGTGCTCTTCTTTATAATTGAATCTGTATTACAGATCTGCTAACAAAGTACTAATACTTATTCTTGTTTCTCATCTGAGCCTTGTAACCTATTAAACAGGATTATAAATATAGCCATCAAGAAAAATAGGCTTAAGTTAAATGTTAAATTGTTGCAGAAATAAGAATAATGTTCCTGATTAATTTTCTTTGTCAAATAGTACCCTACATGGTGTTGAAACTTGTTACTTAATCAAAGAACTGTCTAAACTGTGTGCATTTACATGTTAAAAAATTAGAACACAATTTCCCCAGAAGATAAATAATTATGGTCCAATTTTATAAGTGTATTTTCAATTGTTAGAATATACTTTAAATAGGAGCAAATATGTACCAATTAATAATGACTTAGAACATTATTCTTAGCTCATTGTAGAGCTTTATAATTTACTTGAAAAAAAATAAATCCCTGTAAAGACACAGCATGATTTTAATTAATTTTTCTCTAACTTTTTAATTTTTAACTTTTTCTCTCAAAGTGTTTAATTTTTAAACGAGCTCAGCTAGCTACATATTTCATTCTCACCATCATATCTCTAATGCAAGAAAAATAAAGTTAAATAAATTGGATCAGTATCTACATTAAAGCCATTTAAAGTGATGCTCCTAAACGTTTATTTTTATTCTTCAGAAGTATCCATCAATCATATTAGCTCTTTAAAAATGAGAGTAGTCTTGAAGGCACAGATGAGGTTTCACTAACAACAGAATGTGTTTTGTGGAGTTACAGCCCAAGCAGTACCAAAATAATGGTAATTTTATCCACTTGATTCAGTTAATACAAGGGGCAAACATCTACATGCTGATGTAGTGCCTTGGCACTGCAATTTTCCAGGAACCTGTAATACTAAGAAACCTGTAGACTTGAGAGATTTCAGATATTTAGATAATGATAGAATATGCACCCAAAATGACTGGACAAGTGAGAAAGCAAAAATCCCCACAAATGGACAAAATTCAATTGGAAGACTCTCTGTAGGGACAATAGTTTAAGAGAAATTACTTTGGGGATATTCACATTTTCATAAGCAATTTTCATTTCTGCATAGAGCCCCCAGTCTTCACTGCTGGTTACAAGCCTCTCACAGGAGTACTTTGTAGTGTTTCATAGCTGTACACTTTGTAGTTTCTGAAGGTAAGCCTTTTAAAAGCTGTGTTCAGTGTCTTGGTTTGTAGGGGCTGTTTTTTTTCACATTGTCCTAATTATTTAGCTTATAGGTACAGACCTAAAATCTTCCCTGGAGCAGTTGATTGGATGATATTAATTAGATCTGCTGCAGTACTGCCAGTATACTACTACTGATTTGGTGGCAGTGGAGTTTTCTTAGCAAGGAAAATGGTGACATCTAGGCTATGGTCATGGGATCAGCTCCATCCCTTGTCTCAAGGGCTCTTTCCTCCCCCGAGATGCAAATGATCCTGTGCTTACTGACTACACTGCTGCTAAAATTGCTGGTGTTGGCCCTTAGAATGTAAAAAATGGAGTAGCTGGGAAAGCCTATTGAATTGATATGTTTTACTGTAAATTCTGAATATGTGGAGTGCTGTCCATTCTGGGGTTAGACATTCACTTCCAGGTACATCTGCCACTGTGTCTGTACTAGCCAAATATAGAGTGACAGTCTGTCCAGCTCACAGTTCCTCCCTGAATTAATGGGACAATGGTGCAAATGTTTCAGCTTCTATGCTTGTCTAGGAAATGTAAACAAGGTAGGAAATTGAAAGCCTAGCTGAGATCTTTTTAGAAGAAAACTATACATATGCACATTCTATATATACACGAGGTCATAATTTGGTAATTTAACTGTAGTTTGAGTTGATATTAATTTAGCAGTAACCACAGTTCTCAATCATCCTATGGCACAGATGGATTTGTACTGATATTATATGCTGAAAAAAAAAAACCCCAGATCTTTCTGTTTTTTTCACTGCTGACAATGTCATGTATAAGTATGATTGCCACAGCACATCCATTCTTACTTGTATGTTACTATGTGAAGATGAAGAACTTTCCAGCACAAGCAAGGAGGAGTTTCTGGCTGCTCAGGTCCTGTTGTAAAACAGTGCAAAGGACAAGAAGAGCAGATTTGGCACAGAGCCCAGTAACAGAGCGATAAGATCTCATATTAATTTGCAGAGTTTATGTTACCTGTGGGTTATGTGGCACATTATGAGTTGATGAACTACATGACCATATATTATAGTCTCCTGACACCGTGACAGCATTATGAAGAAAATGGCAAGCATGTGTTACCCTTTACAAGGCCCATTAGGATGGCCTGGAAAATGTTGGTGGCAGTAAAGAGAAGCAAATGTAATTTTCAAAAAAATCCATTACTGTTGGACAATAATTTTGAAGTCTCAGAAATGGTCCTCCTTCGTATCCAATATCAGGAGGCTGCTTGTTTACTGAAATGCTAATACTGATTTCTCTTGTAGAATCCCTCTCAATGTGAGAGACATTGTCTACTGTACAGGAGTTTCACTGATGGATGAAGATGTATGGGAATTCATTTGGATGAAATTTCATTCTACCACAGCAGTATCTGAGAAGAAAATACTATTAGAAGCCTTAACTTGCAGTGATGACAGAAACTTGCTTAACAGGTAAAAAATATTCTATATTTGAATCTGTTACTAATAATCAATTTAACAGTTATGGGTCATCACTTGAGCTTTCATCTAAAGGAAAGAAATTTGCTTTTCAAGTACAGGCTTACTGTGTGTTTAAACCATCTTACACTTTTGCATTAATGCATATGAAAATTGACACATATTATCTTTCCAGTTCCAGATTTTTCTTTGTTCATTGGAAATGTTTAAAATCCTGTAATAATCATTGGTATTTTTTTGTTACCATGTCCTTTATTTACCATGTCTTAATCAACCTGATCTTACAGATTTTATAAAAGTGCACACGTAAAGTTGTACTCAGCCTTTATTAAAATCTTTTTACATCAAGATTTTTCTGATTCATCAATCTGTCCAGTCTTTGGAATCATAGAACTAAACCACTGAACACACTTGGAGACTTAAAAATCAGCAGTGGTCTTTTTTTCCCAAGAGTTCTCTGATGGACTGATGTTAGACAATGTATTTGTGAAACTAAATTTTCTTGTTTCTCCCTCTAGACTTTTGAATTTGTCTCTCAACTCAGAAGTTGTCCTGGATCAGGATGCAATTGATGTGATAATCCATGTAGCTCGAAATCCACATGGAAGGGATCTTGCTTGGAAGTTTTTCAGAGAAAAATGGAAAATATTAAATGCTAGGTAAAGATAAAAATTCTTAATTTATTTTCATTTTCTTATCTTGATATAATTTGTGTAAGTATTGTATAGGTGTGTATTTATGTAAGTTCCTGAATCTAGTCCATTCTCTTTTAATCCATAAATAGAGATGTCTCTAAATATGAAATACCTGCATATGAGTCATAAATGCATTTATTCATGGATTATCACACACACGCATAGAGACATTTGTCTCTTAGCAATCATCTGTATATATATTAGTGTATTGTGTCTGTGCTTATGATAATGAATTCTATCTATATGTCAAGGGCTGAAGTCCTATTTTTACATAGATAAAAACTGGCAGTTCCCAAAGGAATTTTTCTGATTTAAAGTGTGATAGAAAAAAATAATCTTTTCAAAAATACTATTTCAGCTGTGGAAAAAATGCACATTTTGAAACATTTCCATTTTCAAAAGGATGTTAATATAGAGTCATACCCTTTCTTTCCACTCTGTGTTTCAGGTGAGTTTCAAGTAATAGAGGAGCAACATTTTGAATTAAAAATAGATGAACAGAAAGGAGACAAGGTTGCTCCCTACACCTGCTTCACTTTCTCTTTGAACAAGTGCTACATGCTCCTACTCTGAAGCCCAGTCAACATTATAAAATCCTTTTTGATGAAGATTTTGATATTAATGCAATGAATGACAAATTTCTGTAGTTCTTTAGGGACAGCCTGAGGGCATGAAAGATTGCTCAGCAATTTATCTGATACTGACAGATTGAAAAAGGACCACAATTTGGATGAGATTCAGATTCTCAAAGGCAGGTGTCCAAGATTTTAGGGCATCCCTTGCCAGGTCACACCTTTGGTGTTGACAGGAAAGGCATTGCAGATCTGATTTATTCTGGACTTGTGAGGAGCAAACTATTGTAGCACAGAATATTTGAAATGGTATATTTAAGAAGCTGTTTTTAAGCAACTTAATCCAAGCACCTGATGAATACAGGCGCAAACTTCCTATGGGTTTCACATAAAACTTCCTATGGGTTTCAGCATCAAAGTAAGAGTCGAAGAAGCTCAGACACTGAGATTTAGTTTTCCTAAAAATTCAGAAAATTGTTCATGCTGTTTTGCATAATACTTAGTAGTATGGTGGGATTTTAGAAGTTCATCTGGGAAAATAGGTTTGAGCTGGAATTGGTTTTGGAAATCTATATTGCAGGAGCATACTTTTTGAAAAATGTTTCCAAAAGTGCTCTGAGTGCTGAAGAGTTTAAAAATTAGGAATTCTATGCTTTTGGTGTGATTACTCCAGGAACTGGGGTTTTACACAGAAAGTGGATGGCAGATGTATTACTATTACACAACCCAGTGCAGATAGCAAATAGTTTTTCACATTTTTCCAGGGATTTTTCCAGAGTTTCGACATAAAGCCATCACAATATGTATTGCAACAAACACATATGCTGTGGTTGTGTCCTGCCTTAGTAAGTATGTTTATCTGACAACCTGGCTAACACCTGTGATTTTAGATGGGGACAACATTAAGTAGTGTAGACAAATAGAAAATATTTAACAAACTATGCCACATGCCAAATCTTCTGGGTGTTAGAATTTAAAATAGCTTAACTTCACCTAGAATTTAATTTACATTTATTTCACTTGCTTGGGATGCATCACTGTGTAATCTGAATTCATAGCAATCAGTACGGCCTCATCAAAGACCTGTTATTGTCCATTTTTTAAATGAAAATAACAAAGTTTGTCTTTTTGCTCGACTTGCTGTTTGTGTTACCTTCATTCAGTTTGATCTCCAAACACAAGTCAGAGCCACCAAAAAGGTTGTAGCAGTTGATTTTTCTAAATATGACATCCAGTTGAGTTTCTTTTGATCACAAAAAGATTCAGTGCAGTGAAATGAAATAGTTAATGCAAGCCATACATAAGTGCTATATATTGAAATACATTGCTTTGTAATCATAGATTAGAACCTTTTAGATGACACTTTGTAAAATCAGTCTAATTGCCCCTTAAACTGTCCAGTGAAACAGTGACATGATAGCATGCAAGGTCCTACACCTGGGGCTTGGCAATCCCAGGCACACCCACGGGCTGGGCAGAGACGTGATTTGAGAGCAGCCCTGCAGAGAAGGACTTGGGGATGATGGTTGATGAAAAACTCAATGTGACCTGGCAATGTGCACTGACAGTTCAGAAAGCCAGCCTGGGGCTGTGCCAAAAGCAGCGTGGCCAGCAGGCTAACTCCTCTGCCCCTCTGCTCTGCTCTACCCTGCTCTGCTCTGGTGAGACCCCACCTGCAGTGCTGTGTGCTGTTCAAGTCTCCCCAGAGTATGAAGGGCATGGAACTGTTGCAGCAAGTCCAGAGGAAGGCCATAAAGTTGGTAAGAGGACTGGATCACCTCCCCTACAAAGACAGGCTGGGGAACTTGATACTGCTCAGCCCAGAGAAGAGAAGATTGCATGGAGACCTAATAGCAGCATTCCAGTATCTGAAGGGGACCCACCACAAAACTGGAGGAGGAGTCTTCATCAGGAGCTGTAGGGATAGGACAAGGAGGAATGGCTACAAATAGAAGAAATAAGTTAGATATTAGGAACAAATTTTTTACTGTGAGGGTTGTGAGGCACTGGAACTGGTTGTCCAGGGAGGTTGTGAATACCCCATGCCTTGGCAAGGTTCCAAGCCAGGCTGGATAAGGCCTTGAACAATCTGGTTTAGCAGGAGGTGTCCCTGCACAAGGAGGGTTGTGGATTGGGACTGGATGATCTTTAAGGCTCATTCTATTCCCTTAATGTTCAATGATTTTATGATTAGGCTTCTGATTTGAGCTCACACACTACTGCATTTTTAAAATACAAGCTTTATTGTGGAATTATGGTTCAAGAAGAACATGCACATCTTGGAGCAAGTGCCAAGAACAGTCACAAAGGTGATATGATGGCTAGAGTATCTGACCTATGAAGACAGGCTGAGAGAGTTGGGAATGTATAGCCTGGGGAAGAGAAGGCTTTGGAGAGACCTTATAGCACCTTCTAGTACCTAAAGAGTCCTTACAGGAAAGCCAAAGAGGGACTTTTTACAAGGGTATGTAGTGATAAGATAAGAGGAAAAGGCTACAAACTGAAGGAGGGCAGGTTTAGATAGATAATAGGAGGAATTCCTTTGCTGTGAGGGTGGTGAGGTGTTGTTGGATAGGACTTAGGGCAGCCTGGTCTAGTGAAAGGTGGCCCTACCCATAGCAGGGGGGTTGGAACTGTATGGTATTTCCAACCCTAACCATTCTGGGGTTCTATGATTCAAGCAGACTTTGTCCCAAGGCATCCTTTTTCTACAATTATTATTTGATTCAAAATTAAAATACTTTGTATGAAACATTAATTTAATAAGGTGATATCTCAGTGGTATTTTCCATTTAATTTAGTATAAAAAGGGTTGATGTTTCAGATAATAAAGTGAAATAGCTGAGGGGGATTAAATTATAACTCTATTTCCTCTTACTTTTAAACATAGTATGTCAAGGTGTTAGAATTGACACAAAATATTGTTAATCCTTCATATTTTTACAGTATGCTTGTATTCGAATTGTCCAGAACATACTAGTGATGCATAAAGTCTTCAAAGTCTTTCATATAATTTACACAGGTGACTTAAAAATTGAGGTGCCTAACAAGTCTTCAGTAAGAAATCTGTGGGACTAAGACTGCTACAACTCTGAAAAAGGGAATTTAAAATACTATGCTTGACTTCATGTTACCTGAGCATGCACTACCTTGTCTCCTGAAAGCATTTTTGTCCTGTGAGCACGTGTCTGTGTGTGAAAATTTAATACATCTGCTGCCCATAAGAATTCCTTCATTCTCAAGTGCTGAATCATTTGTCAGCATTTGGGAACTTGACAGTACTTGGGAAGGCATTTATATCTGTCCAAAGTAAATGGACTATGCTGCTTCTAGAGATTGCACAAGTGCAAAGCCTATAAAAATGTGGAGCTCTGGAGGGTTTACATCCACAGAAGGAGAGGTGCAGTGGAGAGTCTGTGTCTTCAGAATGTTTCCAGGAATTTCAGGCATGTAAGGCCCTGGTTCTGGTGTGCCACTGTCTTTCCCATGAAGGTGAGAAGACTGACACTTGTAAGACCACTTTTCCTATTTATTCTTATGTTTTACACTTGCAAAATACTGTTTTGGAAGGTGACTTTTCTACCTTTTTTGCCAGCAGAGCTTCTATAGGAATTGCTGTAAATGGCAGACTTTTTACCAAGCATACATAATGGGCAGTAATCAGCACAGGTATGCATGAAAGTATCATTTTTAGTGGAAGGAATTCTGTTACTTCTTGTTTGCACTGTGGTGGCTACAGTAGACTGTAAGAAAAATAAAATCTCTGCCGCTGTTTTTATGAGGTTGCTTGTCTAAAGTGGATTGGTAACCTTGTCAAAATACCCCATCAAGAGGAGCGTCCAGTTTTCCAAGCAGTCAATTATGTCTGAGACTGTAATAATAAAGGGCTTTGTTAGAAAGCCTGAATGTGCTTAAAGTACCATGAAATCCCTACTTCCCATAGTTTGCTTCTGGATGTCTGTATATGCCAGTGTGACTGAAATTTTAGGAAAAGAGATGAACTTGCTGAAATAGCCATGAATAATTCATTTATTAGTGGTCAGGGAGTAGGATTTTTGATATCTCTAACAGCATTTCTCCTTGCAAGAGCTCAAGATAACAAGCAATATAGCATAAACCTTCCCTAAAACAGAATCTTTTCAAAGAGATCCTAGTTCTCTTCTCTCCCCATCTTTCTATTCCTGTTGCTTTGGCTGTCCTTCTCCTCTTTCTTTCTCCCCTTTGAAAGAACTGTGGCTTAGAGTACCTAAGCATTTAAGGGTAATCAGTTTGGGATTAACAAAAGCAGAACAGAAAGCTGTGACTATGCTAGTTCCTTTCATTTTGAATTTTGAACTCTTTCTATAAATCAGTCTGTAGAAGTGGATGATGAATTCAATTGTTCCCCCAGATGAACATAATTTCATTTAAGTCTATTGGTAATACTTACACATTTCTGACAGGAGATCTGGATTCCCTGTCTTAAAATCAGTCATGTTCACATCAGCTAGGAACTGCTTTGGACATACGTGCAGATATAGATAACTATTTGTCAAGTGCCTTTACTATGCTGAATGACATCTAACTTGACTTCTGATTTCCAATGGAATTATACTCTCCATGCTGGAGACTGAAAAAACCCTAAGTCTCAAAACAACAAACCCCACAAACTATTACAACATGAAATGTAAAACTTAAAGAATGATCTGGTCAGTAGTGATGTAGTGCTTCATTTGAAGGATTGAAAAAACTTGTGGAAAACCAAGTGAACAGGAGGAATTGAATGGCCAGTTTCAAAGCAACTGCCTGCCAAAAGTCATTGCTGAATGCTTCTACATATCCTTTAAATATTCCCTGCCCAAGCTTTCAAATTTTTGTTCCAGGTTGGCTCTTTGAAGTGCTACATTGTGGCCCAGGGGATTATTTTAGTAGTATTATTCCTATCAGCATTATTTATTTTAATTAGCAGGTACTGGAACAAGAAAATTTGATTCAGTTCAGTTTTTGAGAGGCCATTTGTAATGTAGATGAGGTGGATGAATACAAAATGCAGAGAAGGCTGCAGCAAATCAAAAAGTCTGATTTAATGGTACAGCTTGAAGGGTTCCTCAGAATAATTCTCCGTAGTTGCTGCTCTGCTCTTTCATTGGTACCTGTATTTTGAGCTGTGATTTACAGAATCACAGAATAAGCTGAGTTGAAAGGGATCTGCAAGAATCATTGAGTCCAGCTCCTGGCCCTGCACAGGACCATCCCCAGGAGTCACTCCATGTGCCTCAGAGCATTGTCCTAATGCTTCTTGAACTCAGATGGGCTTGGTGCTGAGCAGTTCTCTGGGGAGCCTGTTCCTGTGCCCAGCCGCCCTCTGGGTGAAAAACCTTTTCCTGATATCCAACCTAACCCTCCCCTGACACAACTTCAGGCCATTTGGGTCTGCCCCTGGTCACCACAGAGAGGAGATCAGTGCCTGCCCCTCCTCTTCCCCTCATGAGGAAGTTGTAGACTGCCATGACATCCCCCTCAGTCTCCTCTGTTCCAATAAGTGGGAGATGGTTTGGTCCTCTCCTCCTCTGTAACCATCTCTTAAACCCATTCTGCTTAATAGCATCTGACTTAATAATTACAAACATTTCAACCTAGAAGAAGATCTCAGTCTAGGTTTTTAGCCTGAAATACCAGTACCCTGTTCGAGTGCTATACCCTTGATCCCCCAAAATCAGTCCTTTGCCTTCTCCCTTGCTTACAGAAGATTACTTTCTAATTTTCAGTTGACCTGGCTCTTGCAGTAACTCTCTGTGTATCTTCTTTTTGCTCTTGCAGGTATGGAGAAGCGTTATTTATGAATTCAAAGCTTGTCAGTGGGGTCACAGAATTCCTCAATACTGAAGGAGAGCTAAGAGAGGTAATTTTTAAATTACTTTTGTCATGTGAGGCTCTATTCATTGCAAGCAGAGAGCAGGGCAGGAACAATAATACGGTTCTCCAGAAACTTTGTTCTCTCTGCTGCAGTCGAAGGCCCAACTGCCTGTGCAGCACCAACCTTTTGGGCAGCACAAGGATGAGGAGCAGATCGCAAAAGTGCACAAATGTGTAGAGGTGGTGTCAGGAGGGGGATTGTGCAGGCAGTTCTTTGTGCTTGGCTGGATATGAAAATTTGTCCTTGACTCTGGGTTGAGAAACTGAAGACGTTACTCTCTTCATTAGCTTATGCTGCAGAGGGCAGTCCTTGAAAACATCAATGTTGAAAGTAGAAGCTGCCAATGTGTTCTCTGTTTCTCTCCTTCTCTCAGTATTTTCCATGTGAGAAAATCCGCTAACCGAATGTGCTGGCCAAATGACACCACAGTAATCTGTACTTCTTATTTAGATTCGGAAGATTTCTCATTTTAATTTTACATGCATCCTGACTGAAGTAGTTGTGTCATTGTGCTACACCCTGTTTAGCACCTACTCAATGCTGCTCCAGGTGGATACAGTGATTCTTATGCAGCAGCACAACCACCATTACTCGAACTCTGATTGTGCTCTGATGTTTTGCATCCAACCATTTGTCTGCACTCAAGTCTAATGGCCTCAGTAGCTTAGGGAGGAGCCACAGGTGGTTTCCTCCCCCCAGGTGGGAATGACACTGTTGGTCAGATTTGAGTATTTGCTCTGCACAAGGAAGCCTTCTGTACTCTTAGTTTCCACCTTCATGATAGGATTGCTAAGCTGCCTGGTTATACTTCCCTAGAAGAAACTGGTATTGTAAACATTTTGGTGTAAAAAGTACAGAGATTAGGTAAAGTCTGAATTTGATAGTTTCCAGCTCCCTTTCATGCTTTTAACTGTGATGGGAATGAGGCAGTTACAGAATCAACCCTTTCAGTTTTGAGCCCAGAAACAGAGATATTGCTGGAACTCAGAATTTAGAAACTGAGGTGAATTTGGTGTCACCAGGAAAAAAAAATTAACTAGTTATTCATAAGTGTTGCTAAAACCATCTAATTTTGTACAAGTCAATATAACCTGCAATCTGTTGTGCAGATCAGTCTTACAATTCTCACTTGAAAAGAACAACAATAATTGAAAACCCTCCAGTTCCATTGGTTATAATAATCCAGGTGCAGGTGCTATACTTTGAGTATAGCAAGAACAGAGAAAGGGCCTTTTCCGTCTGCAGAAAAAAAGGTCAAAGTTTTCTCATAAGTGAAGGAGTATGTTTCAGGCATTCAAAGATTGTCAAATGCATGCCTGCCTACTTGCTATTTTGTTATTCTCTTCTCACTGTAAACATCCCTTCCTTTATTCAGCAACTGACCTGTGTTATATAACCAAAAGGGATCTGCATATCAAAATAAAATTAATATATTTTGAAGCTTGATAAAACCAAAGGACATCACAGCTGCCTTCTGCTGATATTTGCATATAAACCTTAATTAGAAGCAATTCCAGTGCTCCCAGTTTGGTTTATTAGGTACAAATAAAAGTTTAGAGCAGCCATCTACACAGTGCAGCAGTTGAGCTGCAGGAGAGAAGAAGATAATTATATTAATGTGATCCAGCACTGACATGTCAATATCTTCCAGTGCAATGTGAAGCAATTGCATCACATCTAATTGACAGTTTGCTGTCTTAATACATTTCCTATTAAATCTTTCTACCTGATACTGCATTTACTTCTACATTGATTTTGGAAGTTTGTCCTAAATGGCTCACTTACTTGTGTGCTTTCTTCAGTTGCTAAAAATTTAACCTGTTAACTTGTATTTCCAGCTAAAGAACTTTATAAAAAGTTACGAAGGAGGAGCTGCTGTCTCTTTCTCTCGCGCTGTGGAAACAGTGGAAGCCAACGTGCGGTGGCAAAGGCTTTATAAGGAAGAACTGTTCCAGTGGCTAAGAAAATCCTTGACACAGTAATCTGTCTTTTTAGCCAGTCATTTAACATGACTCACTGCAAGAGGAAGAGGAGACATTTTAGAAGTGTTCAACATGAAAATCATGAAGATCAGATTGCAGGGATAAGGTTTTTTGTTTTATTGTTTTTTTCATTGTGAATTTTTCTTTTTACATTGAACTCTTGTGAAATTGTCAAGAAGATTTTCAGAAGAGAAGATCATGAATGCCTGTGAAACCCAGTCCTCAATGTACACAACCAAACACGATATTAAGTGGTGCATGTAAATGTTGGGGAAAAAAAAAAAAAAAAAATCCTTCAAAGACTATTTTGTGCATGCTTGTACTGTCTCTGCCTGTATTTTAGCATGCTTATGTATAACAGCCACATTTTGTATGTGAGTTCCAGTTACATCAAAGTTGGGCATTATACAAAGCACAAAGACTCTACGACAATCACTATTTCAATGAACAAAAGAAAGCAAGGAAAAGGAAATGCAGAAGGCTTCCAGCTTGGGACAGTATGAGCTGTAAAATCAACTTTCTCACTTGCTGCCAGTTTCTCTACCACTCAGATTGTCTCTTAATGATTACAAAGATGCCAGCTCATTTTTTGAGTTACCAGTTGTATCTGCAGTCTCCACATTCTTATATTTAAATAAGCAGAATAGTGAGAGAGGAGAAAGAAAAGGGCCAGGAGCGGGGTTAGAGAGAGAAAACGCGAAGGACATTATCATTGCATTATAATCATATACATTTTTTCACTGCTGATCAGTGAAACAGCGTAGTTTCAACTGTGAATGTGTGCTGGGGCAGAGCCTTTGCATTGATATCACAGAATCCATGAATCACCTCTTCTCAGCTACTTTACAAGGCACTAATGCTCACAACAGATCACCCAGGTCACCCAGCCTGTGCAGCAGTAAGTTTCGTCGCTCATAGTGCACAAGTATTATAAATAAACATAAGAGTCAAATGGAAATTAGGAAAAGAGGGGAATATCTTGCTTGCAAAGACTTGAAATTACCCAAGAGGGCTCTCTTGCATGTGGTAGACCAGTCTCTGTAGTGATTTATGATGATAGACAGGTCAGTTTCTCTCTATGGGCAATACTATTGCAAATATGGAAGGTACTATTTATGCTATCATTGAAAAGTGAAATATAGAGAAAGTGAGGGGGGTGTACATGTTAATACTGAGAGCATGGTTTTCTTTCTGTTCCCTTGTACTTCATACAGACTGTTGTTCATGAATGACATTTTTGTTACTCACGTTTGTTTCCTCTCAATCCTTACTCTGAAAGATCAGTGACACAGTGGAATTGTACTGTGCACTCTGGAGCTAAATGCTGAGGATAAAACTGCTGGTGGGGGCCAAATACTCTCTCATGTCAACACTGAGGAGGAAAAAGCCGCACAAATCCAGTTTCAGGAGTCAGACTGCAGCGGCTTCAGAGGTAGAATGGAAATGTGGGGCAGTGTTTCTTTACCCCATCCCAACCTATCCCATCCCAACCATCTGATCACATCATGGCCGTGTACATTGGGAACACATGGCCCACCAAAGTAAAGAGCAGCCATTCTGTCTGATTGTTGCCCTCACAAAGCATGGAAGTTACCAACACACCTTACACTTGCAGTTGCTTATCCCCAGTAAATTGTGAATTGAAACATTAGTGTGAAAAGAACCAAACCCAAGCATCCTCAGATATTTTCAGAGTTGTGTGAATATGGTAATGTTTTCTGGACTCTCATTCCCAGGGTATTATTCTCCTCAAAAACTAGCAGACCCATCCCATAACTAAGCTGTTGTACTGATCTTGCGCCTGTTGTGTGCCCTTTACTTCCGGAGGGTGTTGTTTGTGGATTGGGTGCATGAAATCCTTGTGTGGGCATTTGTTCAGCTGTTCAGTGCTGTATAGCACATTAGCTTGACTCACGTATAACCAAAAGAAGAGGGAATCCTGTGCTCTTGTACTGTTAACTTTTTGCCTTATAGTAAGCCCTAAACCTTTGTGCTATGTTGCAGTGCTAGTGAACCTGCTGCCCAGAGACATTATCATGTCAAAGCTGAGTGAAATCCTCCCCCACCTCCTTTGTATTTTGCCTACCTCACAGGGGTGTTGTGAGGCTTGACTAATGTTAGCAAAGCACTTGAATATCTTCTTATGAAAGGCATTTAAAAGTGAAAAGTATTATTTTATGCGGTTGATCAAACTCAACTTCAATGCCAGTATGTAGCGTCACATTTTTAATTTCTACTGAGGAAAATCACATGCAGACCTTTTTTTATAATAAAAAATAAAGCCAAATACTATTTAATATAACCTCTACCCTGTAATGAAGGCCAAAATTGTGATATCCAAAGAGTGTGTAGAAAGCCAAGCCCTCAAATATGAATTGCTTGGAGGATTTCAGAGAACAGAAGAGTGTGAAATGGTCTGTCCCTTTACATTTTTATTCAGTATTGTATTTGATGATTTTTCTTTTCCAGAACCACAGATTAAACCACATACCTTGCAAGATGCACATAAAAGTTTCTGGTCTTCCCAATGATAACTGTATATTCCAAAGTCAAAAGTTCATTACAGCCTGTGAGTTTTGCACAGTGCACAGAAATTTCCACTCTTGCTCATTTGGATTGAAGTTCTTGCACATTTAGCTGGTGTTGGATGTAAATTGATATTTTAGTGGCCTTGAGCAACTGGTCTACCACAGATATCAAGTTCCAAATGTATATATTGTACATACCTATTGATGTGTTGCTTATAATTATTGTATTCTAATAATGTTAGTATTATTGTTCTAAGGTTGAATTGACCTTTCCATTATAATTCTCTATTATTTTATTTTTTATGTTTTGTATTTTGCTGTTTCACACTGAATCAGGATTAAATTTAAATGGATTAAATCTAAAAAAAACCATTACTGTTTTCTGCAATATTCTAACATCCTAACATCCTGCATTTTATTATATGTATTTAGAAACCTTTTTTTTAGGAGTTTCACACAGCTGTGTGTTAAAGAATAGTTGATTTCTCATGGGAAGTTCTAATACAATCTGCTTAGAAAATTTAATTTATCATGTTGATTTTCTTTCTCTTTTACCAGTCCTTTTCTTCCCTTGTCCATATCTAAAGATGGTCCTGATTTTTCTGATTTGGATTGTGATTAGGAAGCCAAATACTCCATACTTTTCAGCATTTTCTGATCCGGTGTTTGACTTTGTCCTTTCTGGGGAGAGGAGATCATGCAAAATGTGAATGCAGTGTGGACATGGGTGTCATTTTATAGAGATTTGATCAGGATAGAATCTCTAATCAGCCTTTGTATGACTCAGGATCCTTTGTAGTTATTAATTGATATAGCTTCCTAAATCATGTAGGAGGACATATGAATAGATATGATTCTATGCCAGCATAACAAAATAGCTATTGTATTTTTATAAAATTGTCTACTACAAGTATCCGGCCTATTACTTTGTAGCTGGTAGAATTATTCATGTATCCACTGCTAATAGCTGTTAAAATGGTAGTAGCTACTAATTGTGATGAGGGCAGAACACTGTGAAAACATTCTTCTGAAATGACATGTCATTTCTGCTATTAATGGGAGTACTTGGACATTTATTATGATTAAAAAAACCCCTTCATGTGTTCCCAAATGCATCTAAATTTGTGACTTTTGATTATCTTTTCAAGATAGCAAGAATTCTGACACTACATTGAAAACTGAAGGTGAATTTTGTGTAGTTTTTGGGCTGTTGTAGATATTTAACTGATCTTTAGAGTGCCAAAGAAAATATGCCCTGATGCAGAAGGGTGCTTTCACAGCAAAGATCCTGAACCATACAATTAAGTCTTTAGTAGTAAGTAATAAAAAATGAAAAGAATGTGTGTGTGTGCATGTGTGTGTGTAAAATCCTCCATAGAGATACTTTTCCCATAAAATCTTATTATTTGGATAGAATAAAGAGAAGATAATATTTGCAAGGGAGGGTGCCTTTATTTAGATACTTGCATAATAAGGTTTTGGTTTTTCACATGATCATAAATGATACTGAAAATAGACTTTAAGTCAAATGTGCAACTTTCTCTTTGAGGAAAATGGATGTGGGTTTGAAAGCTGCTAATGTATATAATCAGCTTTGCACCACTCTTGCTATGAGTACTCACCATATCAGGCTGCCTGCCCTAAGCAGGAAATATAGCCACAGTGTCAGTATGGGCATGAAGGAGTAAAAGGACCACCCAGCTGTGGAGCAGCCCGAAGACAGTCTGCCCAGCTATGGATGGAGCAGTCAGAAAACTGCTGGCTGTATCACCTGCCACTGCTGCCAGACCATCTGGGTTAGGAAAGCAGCTGGGAACCACTGAAATGCAGAAAGGCTCCATCCAGCTTTCCTTTAGCTGTATGGAAGAGACAGAAGGTCCCTCGGCTGAGTATGAGTTGTGGGTGATCTTCAGAGATGAATTCATTGCCTTGTGCTAGCAGAAAGCAAAGGTCCAGCTAATGAACCTACACTGCTCAGAAAAAACATAAGCCCTGAGCTCTGGCCACCCCAGCGGAAAAGCGCTGACCAAAATGTTTGTAAAGGTCTAGAATATTATAGTGTCCCTTCTTTGGAAGTATTTTAGAAGAGTCAAATATTTAATTTCAAGTATGAATAGGAACACAGACACTATTTTTCTTTATGTTTTTGTTAATATTTGAAAGTGTACCAGGAATTTGTTGCCTTTTTTTTTAACAGGTGGGTTGGAAGGATGTACTGCAAATTATTTGTGGTAATAATTCTAGTACTTGTAGTAACTGTACTCATACCATAAAAGAAAAACCCCAAAAAAGCCAATCAAATGCCTCTGTAAACCTATATGGCGCCAGTGACCGTGCAGCACCCCTTTTGCACACAAAAATGTAAAAAATTGGCCACCTTGTTTCTCATATGACTGGCAAGTTTCTGCCAGTCTTAACAGCAGTTCTGAAACTCAGTGAAACCACTCTGTCTTGAGCAAGAATCCATGCTGACATGAGTAATTTTGTTTTCAGTGGGAAGGAAGGGGAGAAAGGATTTTTCACTAAAGTAAGGCCACACACCTTCATTGGGCAGAATTTTAAAATCAAGTATATTTTGAAGAATCTGGTTAAACTTAGCTCTGTGTTTTGTCTGTGCTGTCAGTGGAGGGGGATTCTGAGCTTGATCTCAGAATTTGGTAGCACAGTTGAGGCTGGAATTTAAAAGACATATGGAACCAGTTTCATTGAGATGTGTTTAAGAGAATCACTCACATGAGGAGTGCTGTGCATCAGGCCAAATGTAATTTCTCAGAAGAAAAGGCATTTATATTTGACTGATTTGTAACTAGTGAAGTAAGTGTGACCTTGCCAAACAGAATTTCAGAATGCTTTGCTTATTTCATGGGTACCATTTCCTAAGAACATCAAAGCAGTGTTGGTAGAGAACACAGGTGAGCAGCTTTGTGAGAGCAGAGGGACTGTGCTGCAGCTAGCAGTCATGAGCCAGGATGTTCTTGCCAGAGTGTCCCAGCGTTTTCTGGACAGTGTCACTTGGATTTGCTGGATCAGGATAGCTGTGGTACAATGAACCAGGCCAGCAGCCAAGATACAGTCTCCGTTCTTTGTGATATGTTTCACTCCACTTAATACATTGGTTTCTGTCATTTCAAAATAATCTGCAGCCAAACTGGTGGAGCGTGTGTGGCTGCAGAGCCCCTCTTGGTGCCCAGTGAGGTAGATCCATTGAAGTGACTGATGTGAATTCCAGCTGAGGATCTCCCCACTGCTCCCAGAACAGCCTTGGAGGTGGCAGCTTGGCTGCTGTACAGGATGTTTTGTGTATTTGTATCTAGGTTTTAGTAGCACATATTGAATGACAAATGTTTCTCGTTTTCCTTTGGCTTTTCATTAGAATAATACTTTGTGATTGGTTCCAATGTGATAAAGCTTTATAATATTTTTGGGGAACTGTAGAACACTGTACTGTGAAGAGTGTGGCTACTACCTTCTCTTTTTCCTGCAGACAATAGATTTCAGCAGAGATGGACTTTTCTGGACTTAGACACTTGAGAAGAAAAAACAAACTCTGACAGTTTCTAATGGAAAAATAATTGTAATTACTGTATAAGTACCCTGTATAAAGACAGCTTTATTATATGTGTAAATGTAATTTTGCTATGTTGTTGTTATGTTTGAGAGACAATAGGCTTTGGTGTGGGTGAAACATACAGCCTTACAAAAACAGAGATTGTATCTCCCTGTCTGATGTTTTACTGAAAGATGTTCAGTTGCTGTATTTTTGCAGAAGATAAATATAAACTGGTTCTCTGAAAACTAGCTACACACATCAATGACGTAAATGGATCATATTGAAAATAAAGGATTAATGATAAATTTCATTATTTTTCCAAAAGACTCCACATGTAAGATCTTTTGACACCTTAAGAAGTCATCCTGCAGCTGTTAATGCTGGCTACAATGGATGAGTCCCTCTGTTAATTCTGTCTCAACCTTAGATTAATTCTGAAAACTGTAATTAGAAGAACATATTTTTCCATCAGTTTTCCAATCTGTACTCTTTGGAATTCAGGTTTTTGTCATGTAAGAGGTGTCCTGTAAAATGACTCTCTTTAGATACACCAATGTTTTCAAATAAATTTCTGTTTGCCAGATCAGGATACCATTTTCATATAGAGAAAATACAAGTGATTGCATAATACCACATTTCTCTTTCTATGTACCATGTGTACATGCATGTATAGCTTCTAGTTCTGGACATCTTGCTTTGAAAGATTATTCATTGGTTATTTGTATTTGTAGATCTTACTCAAACAGTTTCAACTCAACCAAGCAAAAGAGTTGGATGTAAGGCAGGATGTGAGGCTGTGTTGACCAAGACTCAACCATATATATAAATCTGTAGGCAGTCCCACTGATGTCTGTGGGATTAATCACACACTTCAAATTAATGTATATTCACTGTGAACTCCTGCATATGACTGAACTAGTATTTCTGGAAAGTGATTTACGTTGAAACCTGTTTCTGCACAGGCTTCAGGTGCAGTATATGGTGATATGTTTTTGCTGAATTTAAAATCTCAGCTTTATATAGAGCCAACTTCTCTCTCTCCTTTTTCTTTCTTCATAGAAAAGGATATATTTTGCATATAGAAGGGATAGGTTTACTGATTCTCAGTTTATCAAAAATGCCACATTGAACAAAGTTTTTCATTTATTGTTTGGAGCATTCTAGGCTTTTTGAATAAAAGCAGAATTATTCTGAAAATGGTAATTAGTGAATATAGAACTAATCAGAAATTGAAACCATTAGCCAAATAAAATATATGAATTTCTGAGAACAATGTTTTCTGTTACATGCCTTTAAAAATGATTACATAAATATGGGACCGCTGTGTGTTCAACATAAAATTTTTGTTCCACTCTAAGGAGTGACTAAATGGATTTTTTTTTTAAGATGAACTTGATCTTCTGTATTTTAAACAAAACAAATTTGAATTTTGTCTCTGATAATAAAATTTTGTATAGTAATATGTAATTCATCACTGTCTTAATTTTGTGACATGGAGACATAGCTAAGATAAATAATGCCCAACCTTTCGATTGTGTTCCCATTTCATTGAGATAACAGTTTAATAAATGAGTAGATGTGCTGACGTTTTACAATGAAAACCATGCAAGAGAAGATATTTTTTGACATGAGGAATTTTTCAAAACATAATAAAATGCTGGGACTAGTAGAAAGCAGGGAACCAAAGGAAAATGCAAAATCTTGGCTTGGAGATACTCTTAAGCACTTCAAGACGAACTGGACTAAGACTGGAGAAAAGAGCAGCGTCTCTTGTGCTTTTCTAATTATCTAAATTTTGAATAAACAAAAAGATCTTTTCATTGGTAAAAGTGATTTCAACTAGAATGCAATTCAAATGACTTTTTAATAGAGTCCTTGAATCCAGGCCATTATTTCCTTTTTTGAAGAACAGTTTTCAGTAACTATGAGATGTGAAATATGTGTAATTATTTACCCATTGGATACAATCATGTTCCCACTGAAGTCAATTGGAGCTTTGACATTGGCATCAATGGGAATAAAAGCCAGCCCTATATTTTTCAAAATACAGCTTTCAATGGCAGAATGCCTTTTTTCTTTAGCAATAAAGATGTTTTCTTCTGTATTGCACATCTTAGTCTGCTGAAAAGCTGAAGGGAATTTTTAAGGTTCTGATTTTGCAAAGCACAACAGGCAGCTTTGATGCTTGGAACCGAGGTAAGCAGAGCTGAGGCCTAAATTAGTATGTTTATAGTATCCTGCCTTTAAAAACTTCACTGTATTATACCAGGGCTAGAATTTCAACCATGCAATACGTATATGTCAGCAGAGTATGTAAACGTCCTTTCATACCCCTTTATTTCCCAGTGTTCAGGTCTGCATCAGGAGTTCAGCAGGCCTAAGGAGTTGGCTTGGGGGCCAACAGAGAGCTTTCACATTAAGAGGAGACAGTGGAAGGTAAGATGAAATTGGAGAGGCTAGGATGTACTGCCCCTAGAAGGGTCCTTGCCCCTCCCTTTTCTGCTGCATGTCTCTCTCCATGAATGTGAATAAGCTGAGACAAAGGGCATGACCACCTTGGAAGCATCCCTGGAAGGGTTTGTGGAGAGAGAAATGGCACTTCCCTCTGAAATCCCACTGGCAGCACATCTACTCAAACATCAGAGAACATGCTTGTTTCTTCCCCAGTGTGGTCACTGCAATCAGCAGCACTTCAGTCTGGCTGAGCTGCTTTCAAGTTGAACATTTTCATACAAGACCAAATGAAGAGCTGTTTATTTGCTCTCAGCTCAGTGTCTTCAGTAAAAGCAGAACATTAAAGGGACCCATTTTCTTTGAAAGCTCCTCAGCTGAGCTGCAGGGTGTAGGAGGAAAAGAAGCTAGAGCCTTTAGCTTGTAAATTGACTTAGGAGTATTTGCTATCTTAATAACAGAAAATCATCTTTTGCTGACTAATTTGCTGCTGCTTCTTATTTGTAGCAAAAATATACCCAGTTCCTTCAAGCAGCACCTTCAGCTTGGAAGCCACCACTCAGTCGCACTACTGTCAGAGGCACTCTGCCGCGTATTGCAAGGAATGTGGAAAGAAACAATTCAGTGAACTGATGACAGACCCAGCTTTTCTGAGAATTGAGCACATAAACCCCCTGTTAGGGGAACAGTGTTAATAATGACATGACTGAGGCTGTCTTATAGATGGGATAGGAAAATGAGCAGAAAGATATTTGTGAAAAAGTGTAATGAAGGTATGGCTGAAATTATGTGAAGTAATGAGAGAGTGCTTGGGAAATTAAAGCTTCTTTATGCAGAAACTTAGTGTTTGAGTTGGAAGCCACATTTCCTGTGGCCACAATCTAATTAAACTAAAAAAATTCCTGAATGGTTAAAAGGAGACATGCTGCACCCTACCAGTGGTTGTTGTGCTTTGTGGCGCTGATATCAAACTACAGAAACTCCTCTCTACTGTTTGAAGCAGCAAATTAGCCCATACTCTCCTCTCTCTTTGTCAAATTTGTCCAAAGCTAATCCTTTAGAATCTGGACTAATGGTGCAAGGTTCAGTGTGAACTGCATCAGCAGGGTCATGGTGAGACTGGATCCTCACGGCACACGTTCCATGTGTCACCTCCTGCCCTGTCTGACATGGTCCTGCTGCTCTGCTTCTCAGGCCACAGCAACTGTAGGAACAGCAGGGAGAGCCTGAGTGTGCTTTGTAAAGTTTTGCCTTTGTATCACGTTACCTTTTAGCAGAGATAAGAGGGCTGCAGTGAAGAAACCAGGGCAGAAAGATCAAAGGAGCCTTGGTCTTCCATGGTGTGAACCTTCATGCCCCAATCCACCAAAGTGCCTCACTCCCTGCTAACTGCTAGGGCTGAGCAACAGCATTAGGGCTCAAGCCCTAGTATAGAATGTTCATTATGTAGTGTATTGAACCTAGAGTTAATTACTCATTGTAATGCTAGAGCATTATTTTTAGCAGGCATCATTTTGCTTACTGAACTTTTTCAGGAGTCATTTTGTCTGTTCTACTTACCATCATTTTTGACCTGCTCATTGCAGAAGGTGAAGAGAAAGAGGGAGAGGATAATAAGATGCTATTACATGACATGTCTATTACAGTAATTCATTTCATGTGGCACAGAGCTGTTGCCAGTGATAAATGCATGTTCCTGGTACAATTATGAGATGTACCTTGAATTTTTCAACAATAAAACTGTCAGAAGGTTGCAGTAGGCACAAGCACAAATGTGGATCTGGCCCTTAAAAAGATGAAATAGCTCACAAGTGATTTTAAGAAATGTTATCATTTTCAGAGAATGCTAGATCCATTAACTCCTTACAGTTAATACCAAAAGTGAGGTTGTTTCTGTTGTACAGTCATGGATGTAACACATCTTTTTCTCATCCTGCTCATCTGCTTGGCTAATTGCTATATTTCAAATACATCCCTGTGGAGGTTACAGTAATGATGTAATAATAGAAGTCTTAGAACAAAATCAGCATTTATTTCCATATGTGTATATAGGTGGAAATCAGAGCAGTTCTGTCCATTTAAAATGCCTATAAGGTTTTAGGTGGGTGATATCAAAAGTAGGTTAAACCTAGCAGGTAAGACAAATGCAGACAAAGACAGATGCATTGCTCCAAAGAAGGACACAAAGAGCAGTTTGAGGGGGGGTTCTTGATTGTTTTCTGAAGATCTGTGCAGCTGTAAAGGACAAGCAGAGGAAGATCCCAATCAAAAATGAGGACAGAAAAAAAGCAAGTGAAGGAAAAAAAAAGCCAAGACAAAAAAGCAAGAAATGGGACTGTGACTCTGGGAAAAGCTTACAGAGAAGGCAATTAGGACTAAATTCTGAATGAAAAGACTAAAACTTATCTAGAGAGGGTTATTTCACATCAACAGGTCCAGTTAATTATAGTCTTCAGTAGAACCACCATGATAGAAGAGAACTGAATATTTTCACTGGACAATTTTATTGAAACATGCACTTTAAAATATTCCTCCTGCAGTTACTGTCAGCTGTAAGATGTTATTTCACCTTAAGAGAAATGCTGCTTGACAGTCACAGCTAAATGTGAAGGATTTGAGAAGCGGTAAAAGATCAAGACTTCCACAGTGCCTTATTGTGCCTGGTTTAGGCTGGTGAGCCAGAAGCCTTGGTTAGGATTTCACCCAGTGTACTCAGCAGCTGCAGATTTTTCCCTTTAGTTTTAAACCCAATTAAGCCATAAACTGTGCCATGTATCCAGAGTGCTTGTACCATATTAAAATATATGAACTGCTTAGGGGGAGCTCTTGCTTGTACTAAGATTGGCTCACAGAATTCAGTAGGAGATAAACGGTTGACACAATAATTTTTTTGTTCTTTTTTCAATCTCATATTGTGGAGCATATTTTTCAGTAACTCCTAGTTCAACCTGGGAAAAATAGTCAGATGAATAAAAAAATCTAAGGACAAAATATCAAGATCACGGTTCATAAAAGCTTTCTCTGCATCTGTCTGTACATAATTCATTCTTCTGTGACCTTGCCTAGTAAAAAAAATTCAAAGGCAGGGATGGGGTTTGCATTTTGCTATTTTTGTGTGCACAATTAATTAACATGGGTAAATATTTAGTTGATATAGCTGCATGGAATTTCTATGGAGGCTAAGTAATCAAAATTTCACACATAGTAAGTGGAAAAATGAAAGTCATATTTTTGAAATTACGTGTGCAAATGCAATTGCAACTTTAAAAGCATTTCACTTATGTTCAGCAATTGTACTTTGTAATTGGGTATAAAATGGTGCTAAATATTTTAAGTGTCTAAATAATTTGTCTAGACTTATAAAAGGACAGAATTCTTCTACTTCCTCCCTACATATATTAAACTTGCAGCTTCTGATACAGAAGATAAATTTAAGAAATTGGTGTAAACAATGAGATTTGCTAAAATGAAGGGATTAAGGGAAATGTATCATGTTAATTTGCTCTACATACTTGAGCAAACTAAGTGCAGGTATGTACAGACAAGGGGATAAACTCCAATAAACAGAGCTGACTCACTTTTCAGTTGGGCAAGATTGAGTTTGTCTTCCTAATAAGTCAGTATATTCACTTACACTGCATCGTGCTAGCAGCTTCTAATTTGTATCAGAGTTGGTGGCAGAAGAGTCGTATCCAGTAGTCTGAAAGCACAGCACAGCTGGGACTTCCATGTGTCCTCAAAGTAACGATTCAATTAATGTACTATCCAGTCCTATTTTGGCAGAGCTAGAGAGATTTGAACAGCTGAGACAATGCATTGCAATGTACTGCTTCCAAAGAGCCTGGTTCCTACAGTGTGTGTCAGACTTGCTGCGTTTAGTTGTCTACTGGATAGATCAGCCTGAGCTGGTTGTTGAGGATCCCTTAGTCAACATGGTGAAAAAAACAACCAATCTGATCATAAAATATGCAACTAATGCAGTAAGGTGGATAGAAATGCTGAATATAATAAATTTTGGTAGTAGGATAATGTAAGTAGGAAATGTTAAGGCATAACCTGAAGTGAAAGATTAGCTTGTGGGAAAAACTAATGCCATTTGCTGTAAATTAAATAAATAATTGCAGTCCAACTCAGGGAGTTGGACAGAACCTGAATGTAAAAAAGCAACCATCAAGCTAAGGGAGCCTCAGCAGGACTTTTGTATTTTTTTTTCATAGAGCTCTGTCACTTGTGTTAAATAAGAAGCAATAAATCCCAATCAAAATATGTTTGAAGAGAGACACTGTCTGTTCTGACAGTGACAATCCTCTAGAGTAGATAATTGCTGCAGAGTAGAAAAAATGATTCTTTGTTTTAATCCCAGATTCTTTTTTCCACACCATTATGTGAGATACTTGCATTTATTCACCTAATTAGTATGTATTTAGGGTTTGACTGTTTAGTGATATTACTCAAGAACAGACATGGAATAGTGCTTTTGGCTAGTGCAACTCCAGGAGTGCTCCAAGGGCAGACAGCAGATGCAGTCACCGAGCAGGGCTCTGGTTTGTTTCATTCATGAATAATACAATTTTTTCATGTGTCTTTGATGCCATGGTAGGAGAATATGTTGTCTGATATGGAAAATCCTTTTTATATTGTGCAGATCTTTTCAGTTTGTAATGTCTTGTGTCATAAAAACAGAAGTAGGTAGTGTTTAAGTTCTATGTAGTGGCAAATGTAATGATTTCTTCACAGTGCAGCCAAGTGGCAGTAAGTTATGAAAAAGGTAGCTGAAGAAAGAAAGAAAGAAAGAAAGAAAGAAAGAAAGAAAGAAAGAAAGAAAGAAAGAAAGAAAGAAAGAAAGAAAGAAAGAAAGAAAGAAAGAAAGAAAGAAAGAAAGAAAGAAAGAAAGAAAGAAAGAAAGAAAGAAAAGAAAGAAAAAGAAAGAAAAGATTGTAGAAATATAAAACGAATAAAAGAAATGCTCATGATTGTGAATAAAGGCATTGGACTTAAATGGATTAGCGTGCAACTTTAATCTGGTACAAGAAAAGGGCACCAGACAGCTGAGTACTTAGTGAAGAAAGATATTGGGAGAGAAGTATGGAAGTGGAACAGTGCAGTGTCAATAATCTGGAAATTATGTATAAATTATTGCCTTTGACCAGGTAAAAAGCAGCTTTAGGCTGCACAGCCTCTACACATATTTCAAACCATTGTTGGAAACATGGTAGACAAGTGACAGAATAGAAATGGAACAATTATTACCTACTACTGGGCTTCAGAAAATTGGGTGTGGCAATACACAACAATTATGTATACTTAGGCAGCCAGAGTGCTGCCCTTTAATAACTCTAATATTGATAATTAGGTTGCTAAATAAAAAGCTTTGGGAGAAAAAGGCATTTCTGGAGTTGGGGAGGATAATGGCAACAAGAGCATTAAGTAGCATGAATTTTCCAAGTACAGATCTTGCATGAAAAACTGAATGATTGCTCTTTTTTCTGATAAAATGACAAGATTATTGAATTAATTCAGACCAGTAGTTATCAGTTATTTAGATTTTCATAAAGCACTTGACAGCAGCTTTCCAAATTAATTCAAATTGACCAGGAAACAAACCTATTCACATAGAGTGAAGTTGTCTAAAAAACTGTTAACAAAAGATTATGAGGAGTGGCAATTTGTAAGACTTGGGTGAGATATCTAGAGGATGTCTGGGTTTGCTCACATTTTTAATATCTTCATTAATGATTTCTCAGGAAGGAAAAAGCAGCCTATTAATGAAATGTACAGTGTGAGGGACTTGTTAACAACAGTGAGAATAGGGAAAATTTATGAGACCCTAAGCAAAGAATTTTATAATGGACTGGAAAGAAAATAAGATTCAGAAATATGATTCACCTCTAATTTCAGGCTAATTCTTCTGGGAAAAGTAATTCACAAGCTCAATTACTTAGTTGTGCAGTAGAATGGAGAAGCCTAAATAGCATCAGAGCAACACTGTCTAGAGGAACTGTCAGAGCAAAGCAAGTGCAAGTTTGCAATGAGTTGTAGTAGCAAAATGAGCAGGTACCACGATGGGATCACACTGTAAGGGAATAAGGCACAATATCACTGAGCAAGGAATCTTTGTCTACCAATTTTGTTTTGACTACAATTGGATATAGTTTTTCATTCTCAGAAAGAATTTAAGAAATAGGAATGAATGTGAAATGAGAAATAAAAACAAGATTTAAAGAGTTGCTAATTGATTCCTCTAATTAGATGTCTCAACTTGTTAATGAAATTCAGTCCTTGACAAAGACATTATGAAAATGAAGAGTGTCTATGTATGTAGGTATAAGAAAATGGAGAAATCTCTAAAACAGCCTATGAGTAACCTAAATGAAGTAAAGGAGAGCAAGTTTCTATTATTATATCTGAAGACAGGACGAATCCTAATACCTATTGGAAGAGTATTTGCAAAGTTATCTAGAAGTACTTTGATTGTTTATGTGTTTGATATTTGAATCCTTACATCAGCTATGATAACATGGGCCTTTAGAGGCAATAAGAAGGGCAAGGGAGAAGTGCACATAACTTAGCTGTGACAAATTTCATCGAATGGATGGGGTAAATCTTCCAGGAAGAATAATGGGATGAAGGTAAAAAAGGAATGCCAGACACAGGTGAGTGGTCTACCTGTTCAGTGCTTCTATTGCCTCTCCAGTCTAAAAAACATTACAAAAGGTGAATTGAAATCAATAGTGGGTCAGATTTACTGCCCAGTCACGTCTTTAAATTTCCCCATCTGCTGTCATTTTGTGTCTTTAAAAGATGTTTGAAGAACATCAACCACCTTCACTTGCTAGCTAAAAGCTGTGTAGACTGGCATCTGCCCCTGGAAATGGATTGTACCTACCTGTGATGGCAGAGTTGCAAAGACCATGCTGTCCTTACTGGGAGCTGCAAGAAGCATGGAGAACAGAAGGATCTGGGCTTACTTTGCCTGCTATCAAAGCCTAAGATTAGCCCATAATCAGTCTTAGCATGGTGATTGCTAGAAGGGGGATCTTTGAGGTGAGTAAATATTGATAAGAAAATATAAAGATTATAATTAAATTTTAATTTACTCCCATCTTTACCTTTACGTGTGTGTGTGATTATGGCTATAACTTGAAGCACTCTTACATTACTCTGATTTCTAAACCTTAGACTCTCCCGGGAACAAATTACAACAGTGTTTAGACCCTCACCCCATTGGTAATTGAAAGCACTTTGAGCCTCTTAAAAATGAGATCTTGATGCATAGACAAATCTGGAGACACATTACAATATTGCCCTCTGAAAGTGTGCAAGATATTCCTGGCTTGCTGCATATTACATAACATAGCCATTAAATGCAGATTATCTTTCAAAAGGAGAGGCAGAGATTAATGAGTCAAACAAAAATGATGAATTAAATGAGCCTGATCAGACACACTTGCAAAATTAGCTAGCAGAGTTCTATAGAAACAAGAAATATTAGAGCTAGATTGCTCAAACACACTTTTAAGAAGCAGCAATGCATATAAATATACATTATCACATTTTAGTATTCTTATTATATTATTTTAATTTTCCTGTCAAATGCATAATGCAAAGACATTGCAGGCACTACTCCGCAAACAGAACTTTGGGCAAGAAAAAACGTGACTACTTTCTCCTAAATTGAGTACTGAGACTGCTGGATTCTGATCCTGCACTGGGTCTTTCTCTAGTGGGGCTGGAGTCTTCAGTGGGACTATGCAAATCCAGAAAAGTCTTCTCTTGCAGTCAGGCTGGAGCAGAGTTATAAATCAAAGCCACTGATTTGCTCTTTGTCTTTAGGCAAATCATTTATCCCTAGCAGAATGCAAGTCATTTAGCCTTTGCATAGTAATACTTTACGCCCAAGGGGTATTGGGAGATCTGAGTGTTGAAAGGTGGGAAAAAGTTCAGAGAGTCTTTGGTAGAAGCTGATTTGTGAATTCAGATTTTTCTTGTTTTAACATGCTGTGATGGGCAAGATGATTTGCTGTGTACCACCTTAATGGCCATTTCCCTCTCATATCTGCTAAGATTTCCTTACGTCTTGGCAAGGCTGTCACTGATGCAGTTGTTATCCAGCTGTCACTGATACCTTGAAACAGAAGGTTAACACCTGCCCAACCTCTTTATGTCCATGCAAAGTGTTCTCCAAAAGGACACATGGTGCATCAGGGACACAACTGGTCCTTGAAGCATTTCATGGGATCCCCAGATTTCTGAGGCACATTTGCTGACACAGTGCAGTACTGTGGTCCCTCCAGTCCAGCTCAGTCTGACTCTGCCTGTTTTGTTTTGTTTACCCCTCCTCTGTAATTGGTTTGTCAGCTTAAGGACTGCGCTGTGCAAAGGGACTGAGTGGCTGGTACTCCTTTCTCTCCCACAGGGACAAACTGCTCTATTGTCCCAGTTTCACTGATGGACATGGTAAGTTATGCAGCAATTTAAACTTACCTGTAATTGTTCTGTTTCAAAACTAAAGAAGGGATTTTGTGCCGGAAATCTTTGGCACTTTCTCCAAATCCATCAGTAGGTTGAATAAAAATTATATTTCTGTCTACCGGATTTGTACAGCCTACTTGTGGATATTCCTGGCTGCAGTAACAATACTTCTGCAAAAATTTACACACTCTACTTGGTGAAGACTGCCAAGATGCCTTGCTGACACTCCTTCAATTACCATATCATCTGATAAATGGCTGCATAGTTCAGTGAGATTCCTTTGGTGAGCGAAATCAAGACATTGACTTCACGAGGCTGAATACAACCTCTTTATTTAAATTATGTAAATCTCTGAGATCAGTCAAATTCCCAGTGTAAGTTTCTGGAACTCCATCCATCACCATCATGATGTCTTTATCAGTTGATGCTAATGCTGCTGTTTCTAACTTGAAAGCTAAGAGAAGATGTGAAAATTGATGGATAGATAAATAGCTGCTACCCTGGAGATTTCTTATTCATGATGGAGTTGGGGCTGACAGGTGTGTGGTAAGTGAACTCAATAACATCCTGACTGTGTTTGTAATTATATTCTCTATATTTATTTTTGTAATTCAGTATTTATCATTAATGTTTCAAAATATCGTTGTAAAAGATCTGTGATCTAAAACACTCTATCCAGAACTTGAGCCAAAAGTAATATATTTTCTGAGAATGGGCAGTAGAAATCACTGGAGAAAATGAAAATAATTCACATGCTTGATCACTGGCAGAGGCATTAGCCTTGGAGAATGTAACTCTAGCAAAAGAGGAATATACAAGATCTATGTGTGGCTGTGCTGACTGCGGCACAGCTTAATTGACTCGGATGCTTGACCTTCCCAGATACCTTCTAATGTGAAGGATTTTCATTGTGCCTTACAAGGAAGATGGAGAGGACACTGAGCAATGTCTCTGGAAGAGTCAAAGCAGGAAAAAAGTGCTGCCACTGCAGTTTCTATCTGCTGGCAGAAGCCTGAAAAAAGAAGTTTTATCTGCAAGTGGGCTGTTATAGAGGGGGAGCTTATGCCCAGAATCCTCAGAGAGGCACAGGGCACCAACCAGGCTGTGAGGAAAGATGGAATTGAAAAGCAGCTGCATTAGTACTGTCATTCTCAAGACTCTTCTTCCTCTCTCTTGCCAGCAGTACCTGCCATCAGTTCCTGCTTGGTGACTGGTGACCCTTTGGCTGCTTGTGCAGACAGAAGAGCTGGTGTCTTTCATTGATAACAGGGTGCTGTGGGGAGTTGGGCTTGCTACGGGCTCTGTCTGCACATGCAGCCTTAGAGCTGGAAACCCCTACAATTTGCCAAATAACTCAATAAAAATGTGGCAGAGGTGTATTTCTGCTGTGGAAATTCCAATTGACCTTTTTTTCTGGTTCACCTTAGCGAATAGTAATTTTTTGATACTTTCATCTGTTACTCACATAATTTTTGGCACTGGTGATTCCCAGGAGTTAATTGGTCCCTACAGCAACCTGAGAGAGAAACCAGTGTAATTTTGGGAGATACCTGTGAAATCTATGTACATTTCCCCTTGGGAAAGATGGAGACAAAGAAATCCAATGGCAAAGCACCTCTTCCAGAGTTGTAGCGCTCTTTTTCAAGCCAGAGTGTCTTGACAAAGCAGCTGTAATCTCTGTGGTTAGTGATCTCATGGGAAGAGCAGTGCCGCCTGATCAGAGAAACACTTCAAAGCACTATCAAAATTATGATAATTCCCTCATTTAAAAACTCTTCCTGGCTTCCTATCAAAGTGTATGCTTACACTGTAGCTGCACAAGTGTTATTATAGATAGCTTTAAGCTAACTATGTCACTTTCATAACAGAACAAATAAGTGGATACTTTTCTGCATGCTGCCTTGGAACTGAGGATCTTCAGACTGCTCACAGGCAGTTCTCATGTGATGTTTGCAATCTTCAGCTCATATTTCTGTAATAATCTAGTCTAGCTGCATACTATGGTCGTTTTCAAGCTCTTAATTGAATCCTTCTTGTTCCAGGGCCTCCAGGGAAGACTCATGGCTAGAAATTACTCTTCTTGAAGACTCACATGCAAATATTAACATTTCAAGTAATGCTACTTCTGCTTCAGGGTAAATTCAAATATATGTTCGTAATGTCTTGTGTCATGAACGTTCATTCACCTTTTGTGATGTGCAGAAAAGCCCCAGGGCACATTTTTCTTTAGAAAGACCAAGTGAACCCATTGGTTATTTATAGCCTACATCAACAAACACCTGGTGAAGGCCATGTGTTGCAGTCCAAACTTCCCAAAGGACAGTAGATGTCATCGTAGCTGATGACTTATTGCCTCTTCAAGTAAGGATGATATTATGAATGCAGTCATGAAAATGTTCCCAGTGATTGGCATTACCAGGCAGAACCAATTCACCAAAAGAAGATCATCTTTCTCCAAGAGTAATATTTTAGAATATTTAATCACAAGTAACACGGACAGCAATTGTCTTTTAAGCCAAGATGGCATAGTAAAAGTTAATATAGTCATTTTTCTTACATCATAAGCAGGCACATTTAGCAAAGGAAGATTGTAATTTTCTATCAAATAACATTGATCAAGAATAATGAATTCCCTTCAAACTCCCATGTTTCTTCAGATCTCCATACTTTCTGAAAAAACTAAGGTTTTAATTATATTCTCCTTCCCTAGAGAAGGTCTTTTATGAAAAGAAATCTTGAGCCTTGCAGCACTTCAGCATTATACCCTTACTTCCTATTATTAGTGTAATTAAACAAGTTGATTTCACAGAGCCTATAGACACATTTTTTATTATACATTGCAGGGACTCCAGGAGCAGATCCTGCAGAGTTCTTTCCACAGACCTCTCAATGTATTCTCTCTTCTTTCTTTGTCCGTATAATAATCTAAGAGAACAGCTTTCCAAGGGAAAAAAATGCTCTGCTTGCATTTTGCTGGGCAAAACCGTCATGATATTCAAAAGAACCTGTTAGGCTTGTCCAACTTCTTTCCCAACAAGATTAAGTGTAAATTTCTCTTTATTCTGTGGTAGCAGAGTTATACAAAACTACTACCATCTAACTTATGAATTCTGAGCAGCTTGCTCAATCAATATTTATGAAATGGTCAGTCCTAACAATGAATTGTAGTCAAAATAAGTGGTAGACCTAAAATGCAACATTTTTGATTACTAGACATTTAATCAAGCAAAGAAAACAGTCAGGCAAAATAATGAGTGATTGAAGTACTGCACATGAATCATTTTAATAGTCTAATTAAGCTAAAAGTAATAACACAGTCTTTGTCAAGCTTGTCTGCAACAAAATGCTACCATGCTGAATCTCAAAAATCAAATTTCACGTTCTCCATCACATGGTGCAGAAGAAATCAAATGAGATAAATTACAACCTGAAGTGCCAAAGGAAGGCACTTGTGGGATAAATGTACCTCCATATTGTCAAAATACAGCACTGCACATTTTTTCCATCGCATTAAAAATGCATACCATAGGAAAAAGGGTGTCAGATGGCAGAATTAGATTTCAGGGATCAACTACTTGAAGGAGAGACAGAATTTGTGCTGCAGTGTGCCACATTTTGAGTGATCTGAGTCCTGACAGGAGAGAATACAAATGCAGTCAGCAGCAGTAGCAATATATTCCACTACTGGTAGGATAACAGAGCGAGAAGAAGCAAAGTGTTTCAGAAGTTCAGGTAGAAGTGTGAATGCATTACAAATATTTATCATCATGTTACAAAATGAGTTACTTTGGCATACAAGTGGGAAAAAATACTTGAACCTAAGGAAAATGAAGATTGAATTCTGGCATCTTGGTTCATAAAAGAATTGCTATCTTTATATTTGGTCATTATAAATTGTAGAAAATTACTTACGGTAAATGTTGGGGTTGACTCAGCTCAAGGTGAAGAAGATGAGCTGAGAATAGGGCCATGGGAAAACCTCTCAGAGTCATAGCAAGTCAAAAAGACCAGTCCCAGTTGTTATATGCAGATTTGTACTAGAAAGTTCTGTGTTTGTCCCAAGTTGATTTGTTCCCGGTTACCTCATCACCCTTGATTGGTCAGTGTACCTCTGCATCGTTTTACAGATCCTTTCCTATTGGACCTGTCCCTCAGATCCCACCTTAACTCTGCCCTAAAGCCTTACCTATATGTACCCTGGACAGGAGACTTCAACAAGTCTTTTCTGGTGTGCTCCACCATAATAGGTTTGCCTTCCAGTTTGTTATTTTCTAGTTAATAAAGTGTTTAGTTTCTGAGTCGCTGGACGTGTGTCTCTCTCTCTGAAGTCTCCCCATCGGATTCCCGGTGTAGCAGCTGCCAGTCCAAAGCTATCCGGGCCAGGACCAGACAGCACGGGTAGAGTAAAACTGAAGTACTGTCTGTTCAGGTTGGAGTGCCAAAGAGTTGTTCATCACAGGGACATATACAAGGGAGAACAATGATTTGGTTCAGAATTTCATCACACAAAGTATAAAGTGTTAAAATGTGACACAGTGGCTAAGGCTGACAAGTTGTGTGTGTGTGGGTGTAGGTGTAGAGATGGAGAGGTGTGTGTGGGTGTGTGTTAGGAGCAGCAGCTCTGTACAGAGGGACTGAGCTTTTGCAGCAGGAAATTTGTTTCTGAGTAGCTCAGGTCTGCTCCCCTGAGCAGCCTGTTAGCTACTGAAGTGCATCTTCTGGCTTAAGTTTCCTCCCGAAGGAATCCAGTGAAAGCTTTCCCATATGAATCAAAGAGCAATAAAGTTTAGGCAAATGATAGGAAATTCTCTTGAAAGGGCTCTCATCATAGACTGCTTGCATATACAACTGCCTTGAAAAATTGAAGCCATAAAAGGCACAGCATATTAGCTATGATATTAAAGCCTAAAACTGCTCTGTCAATGATCTTATTCATAGTTACCGAAACATGAATAACACAAATTAAAAGTTAGCTTTAAATTTAAAGATCTGAATCTGTATAGGATAAGTAATCACATAAATCTCCCTAAAACTGATAATGAAAAAAAATTCTTAAAACTTATTTTGATTTTATATAGAGAAGAAGTTTAATATCAAACTTTGGGTTTTTATTATGACTGCACTGTGAAGTTGCTTAGTGCACTTAAGAGTTTAATACTATGCTAACAGGGACAATTAAAAAAGTATACTTGAATTAGTCATCCAGCCTTTTCATACTTAAAGGAGAAAAATACAGCGTTGTTCATCTGATAGTAATGAGGATATCTACGTTAGGTCAGGTGGTCATATGTGTTTATATGTTTCACCTGTGTGAAAAGACTAGCTAATCAGGAAGGTACAGAACAGATGAATACAAGTATGTGAGGGGAGATGAATATCAATGACAATATTCTAAGTGTTCAGAATATTGTTGAATCTTATTTTGATGAATCATAAATGCTTTACCCAGGCATTACTTGGTGTAAACATAATGGACTCCATGATTTTTATGTATATGTCACCATTTATTTATACAACATCTTTTGACACCGGGTGGTATTAAACCAGTATGGAAACATTATAGAGGGCAGAAAAATTGCATTTATGTTCAAACTACTGCAATATTGTTTTATTATTCAGAGTTTTCGAATTAAACCCCAAGATTCATTTTCCCTCAGTTAAGCACTTGAAATGAGATATGCAAAATGTCAATGACTATTTTTTTAGCTGTTGGTTCTTTCAAGTAGTAACAAAACTAGTGTTTGTCTTTATATGATTAGGAATGAGATTGTTCTGAATCTTCAAGAAACATCAATAGACACACTCAAGAATTACCTTCACAATTCACTCTGGGTTTGCTCCTTCATTCTCTCTGGGTCAGTAGGAGCTCTCATTCACCACCAGGAACCATCTCCATGACTGATACCTCCCTGGATGAGGGCATAGACCAGACGAGATCCTGAGCCCTTTTGGAACTTTCTCATAAAGTATTCAAGAGGAAATAAATGATGTCAAGGTCAAAAGGGACTTTTCCGTGATTGCTGTTAATTTTTCCAAAGATCTTACCTCTGAGGGTGACTACTCAGTTTCTGAAGCTGCTGATGTTTGAGGGCCTTGCAGAAAATCTGCCCAGTTCTTCACATCTGCCATCTTCTGTGGTTGTTTAAAAATGCCTGTGTGGGAAATAACTCAGTCACCAGTTCAACCTGGTTTCCAAGAAACCTTTATGTCTTGGATGATGTTCAGCCACCTTCTATGCTTAGGCTGTGTCCACGCTGCTAAAAGCATTTGCACCAGGGAATGGTGCCTAGCTTCCAGGCCAATCACATCTATTTCTATATTCATTTTCATTGTTCTATAGACTGGGTTCATGTCTCCTCTGGGCTCTGGGTAGCATGCTTATGGCTCCAGGAAATAACTGCTTGCTTGCTTTTTTTCAAGGAAAACATCTGGAATAATGCAAGGATTTTGTTCCTGCCAGCCAGGCTGCTCTCATTTTCTTTTCTGTCAGGCTCCCATTACTCCCATAGTGTACTATGGAGCATGGCAGGGAGATGCAGGAGTTTGAGGGATGCAAGGCCTTTGGAATTTGTTTTTGAGGGCTGAGGTAGCCAAAGCTGGCTGATTGTGCTTACGAACTGCAGGCTATATCTCAACCTGATGCCTGTTCCTGAGTCACTTCACTTCAAAGAAAGAGTGGCCTAAGGCACAGAGATACAGTTTGTGCAAGATCAGGGGGCCTGGGAAGGAGCTGGGGAGGTAAATTAACCAACAGCTCTATAAATTTTGGCAAGGAGAAAAACACACAGAAAGGTTGATAATTATGATAACAATTGAAGTGGATGCTTCAGAAGGACAGCAGACAGCTGTAATGACAAATTATATCATCAAAGTAAGATACATGAGCTGAATTTTTCCTTTGATTTTAAGCAGGAGGTCACAGCAAGAAGGTATGGTCTTCTATACAGCATTATAATTATGCAAAATCATGTTATAAAAGACTCCATGCATTTACACTGATAAAGACTGACATAGTACAGAAAAAATGCTGCAGGTTTGGAAAGAGGTTATTTCTAGTTTTTGGGTGGTTTTGGTTTGTGTTTTTTTATTCTGGGTTGGGGTTTTTTTCTTGTTTGTTAGGTTTTTGTTCTGATTTTTTGTTTGTTTTTTTTTTTCCCCAGGGTTTGGGTTTGTTTATTCATTATTATATTTTATTTTGTTTTTAAAATATAATAACTGTATGCATTCTAGGAGTATGGGATGCAATTGCACCATTTAACATGAAAAAGCCCACTGATGTATTTACTCAGTTATAGCGCGCATATTGCTGAGGGATGGGGGATAAATCTATTGTTTTTCTTCTGTATGATGCCATTAAATTTTCTTTTCTGTACAGTGCAAGCCACAACAGTTTGCCAGTCTTCACTGGAGACTTTGGGAAATTACTAGAATGTCAATATTTACTTCTTTTCTACCGATATGTAGCAAAGCCAGGATCTCCTTGTCTGTAAGCGTGTGCATGTGTGCATGTCAAGCAATACTCTACAATGTATAAGGGTTAATCAGCTACAGTGTTGAAATTTAAATAAAGTGTTTGTGCAGAAGATGAACTCAATCTCATAATGAATAGAAAAAAAAAAACCAAGATATAAAAATATATAGAATAAGACAATGACTTTCCCAAAGGAGATGTGAAAGGGAAAGATAGCAATACAGATTAGCCAGTGTTTGTAATTGTATTAGGGTAAGTATTTCTTTGCATGTTAATGAGAGGCTAAGAAGGATGCTCTTTGAGACGTGATCCTATTTCCCCTGTAGAATGAGAAATTACAACTTCAGCTCTTTAATTTGATACCCTAAGGAGGTTTGAATTTGAGTCCTCCTAGATCAGAAAATCTTAGCATGAGTGGTGCTACGCTGGTAGAAGCAAAGAGAAGGCGATAAAGCTTGGAGAGAAGGGTTATGTGCTTAATTTTAATGAAATGATACATGTTGCATTAGACAAGGTAGACATGACGAGAAAGTCCAATGTAATTTTTAAAAGCTTTCCAAATGTATTTGACACAGACTTTAATTTTTAATGAAAATATTATGCATACTACAGTTTTCTATTTTATGAATTCAGTGTACCTTTAGATAGAGTAGCCCTCTTGATTAGAAGTTTTCATGTTAGAAAGAATCTAGACACCATGTTTCTTTCTGTTAGTTGCTTTTTTTTCTTAATTGTGTCATCAAACACACAGATTTTGCATCTTTTCACTGCCTAGTCTTGAAACAGTATCATGATTGTCTTCAGCAATTTCTTTGCAAATATATCATTTAAAGAGTCTTTGTTCTTACTGCCTGTTCCAGACCTCATTCAAGTAATTGCCAAAAGTCCCACTGATTTTGCTGGACTTTAGATTAGATCGTGTATGATCATGGAAGAGTGCTGTAATATGAATGCCTTAAGACATTTACTGTACAATTCTATCTAACCTGCATATATCACACAGACATACCATGGCAATTGAGGAGCAGTAGATTGGAGCAGAATAACAAATAAAGCAAAGTGAAATTGTCAGCTGATTGGTACACGTTGTCCTGAATGAGCAGAAACTTTAAAAGGACATGTTTAAAAAGTGACTTTTTAAAAATACTGTGGACTGCATGTATATATAAATGTATGACTCTTATGATATGTGACTTGTACTTACATAACTCCCATGCCTGCACAAATCCTCTGCATATCAGACTGAAAGATCCCTACAATTTTAGACAATTTCTTTTTTTCTGATAAAAGTACATTTTACTAAAACAACATATTTTGAAATAGTGTCTGACTGCTTTGATGTGGGAACCATGAAGAACAGATTAGTGACCCAAGCAGGGAGAGAGTAATATTTCATAGTCATGCCTCTTAAAATTATGAAAGACTTTCAAAGAAGATGTGTGGACCCTAAAATGGTAGTATATCTGAGAATCACTTTGGGCATAGAAGTACTGCACAGTACACAGGTACTGCACAGCAGCTCCTTCAGTAAGTGCTCAGAAGCTCCCCTGTCCATACGATGATGTTTGCCTTCTTCTGTGTTCCCCTTTGGCTAACAACAGTTTCCTTGTTGGAAATTTTTAATAACAACTGGTGTGTTCTGAATTAACACCTTTGCTGTCCCCAGTTCTATGCAGCTTTATTGGCCTGCAGTGTATCTACAAGGATGACTGCTGTCTGAAGGGGTTTAGGGAGCTGGGGCTGTCCCTGCCTTTGCCATTCCAGCTCTTGTTCTTCCAGCCATGGTAGCCTTGTAACTCTGGGTTAGCTCAATTGTCCTCCTCTTTCAACGATGTAAATGGCAGGACAAGCTCTGGTGGGCAGAAGCCAGGGAGCCAGAGAGCCACGAGTGCTGTTTTACCCCTTTTTAGCCAAGTGGAAAGCCAGGAGTCCTGAATGGCTCTGTGTTTGATGAGAGCACAGCTGACGGTGATGCAGTCCCTTTGCCAAGCTGCTCTTGCCTGAAGCACCAGCTGGCTTGCCAAACCTCATTTGGATTTTTTCTCCATCCTACCTTTTCCTCTGCAGCAAGCTTTTTGATAGGGGTGGCAACATGATTCAGAAATTGTAGTCCCCAGGGATAAATAATAATACAGAGGGGAGAGAAGGGGAGACAGAGAATATGTCTGTAGATGACAGACAGCTCAACTATTCCCATCTTCAGATTGAATGTCACTTATCTCATACCTGAGCATTTTGCCAGACTGATCTGACCAGGGAATGGTCTGAAGAATAAGGATGGGGCCAGGCAGCACAAGTAAGTTGTGTCCAAGATTTGGGTCTGGCAACACTTTGGCAAAATGGCTGTAAGCTCTTCAGTGGTCACTGGGATATATAAATTGAGAAAAAGTATAAAAGAGAGAGAATTAATTCATCGTACAGTGGAGCAGAAAACTCACATCTGTCCTTTATACAAGCCAGTACACCCCATTTATTAATGCTGTTCTCTGCTTTGACGGGTCTAGGCAATTAACTTCCCTTGACTGGCTTCCCTAGTGTGAGGAAGGAGACAGTATGTTTATCTTGGGAACATACTGATTTCTTTTTTTAAATTCTCAAGTAAATTGCATAATTTTCAATGTGTTAGAGACTGGAAGATAAATGCCTGGTCACTTGCAATAATTAAGGGATGAACTTAATCCTCTAAATTCTGGGCTGAAACACCCCATAAAATGGAAACAAGTGAAAGGCAATTCTGGGTAAATCGAGATTTGGTTTTTTAGTCTGCAAATTAAGGTCTGGTTTCAAAACTGCAGGCAGTTCTGTACCCCAGAAAAATGTATAAAAATTAGCCCTTCACATGTGCAAGCATTAAGAGCATCAGATTTTCTGAGATAAGGGAACCCTTATGCAGCACTCATCCGAGATTAAAATCCACTAGCCTGAAGGCATCTATTTGCAAAGAAAATACTTATGTTATTTCAGTGCCCATTCTTTGTGTTTTGATGTGGAAAAATATGTAACACTAGCTTTTATGTAAAGCTCATGCCCTCAGCTTTTTAACTCACCTTCCTCCCTCCTCAGGTCTCTTAGTCTGACTCATGTCTGCTGTAGTCTAAGCTGAAAGGGAAGAAAGGGTTCAAAAATTAAGGACTGTCTAAAACCTCAAAGCAAATGGCTGTGCTCAATACAAGAAAACTGGATGACTAAGATGCATTATTACCTCCAACATTTTAGAAAGATTTGGCGTGTTTACTGTGAGCCTCCTTATCCAAATTTTATTTAGCCTGATGTTTTTCACTTTGAACAGATGGTGAATCAACCTTCTGGGTCTAAGACTGGCTGGGCTTTTTGAAAAAGATTTAAAATAATAAATAAAAGGATGGATAGAGTGCATCCTTGTAGAGAGGCTGTATGAGCAAATCCGAAACACAGAGCACAGCTAAGATTAAATGTGAAGAAGTGAAAGGTGCATCTGTCAGGAGCAAGGAGACGGCCAAGGTGAAAGATGGCATGCTCTTGAGTACAGCACGCCCAGCTCTGCCAACCATCCTGACACTGGTGGTGCCTTACCCTGCAGTTTGCCACTGGAAGCTTGCCCACAGCACTAAAATGGCACGGCACTTCTGCCAAGCCGATCCATGCAGGAACAGACAACTTGCAGCATGCTTGTCCAGCCCCTTTGGCTTTAATCAAACTCAGGTGGCCTTTCTTTTCTCAAGAACTACTCTGGGGCTTGCAATATCAAGCTCAGGAAATCTGAATTCCAAATGGCATTTGAGTGAGCCTCACATGAAAGAGGTAATTTATGATGAAAGTCAAGAGGAAGTGTTCTAGAGGCTGAGATCAGCAGCACAAAGAGTAAGGTCAGGCTGATGGAAAAGGCAATAACAGCAAAAAAATGGAGGCAATAGCAAAAAAAATCATAAATCAAGCGGAGACTCATAAAACAAATATTAGGCCAACAAATGAGAATGCCTGAATATAAAACATCAGGAAGAAATGACATCTGAAGAAAATGTAATGAAGAAGATGTGAAATAAGACATAAAAAAATTAGCAGGAGGCAAGGACTGGCTAAACCAAAGGCAGAATAGAAGCAGAAAACTCAGGCATGGAAATTACCATATCTTGAAAAAGAGAAAAATGCAATTTGTGGGTGGCAGCTAAAACTAGGTGAAAATTTCAAAAGCTCATTATTGATGAGAGGATGCCCTGGCAGCTCCTGGGAACAAAGACCCCCTGAATGGTCCTGCTCTATGGTGCTACCAGCCATGGCCCTTGGGGAACCTAGAGGATGTGCTGGCCCTAGACCCTGTGTGTTTCCCAGGCAGCTCCTGCTGGCTGAGCTCTGTGGAATCTGGCTGGAGTTTAGAGCCAAAGTGCTGTTAGCAATCCACTGGAGTGGATGTTTCCACTGGCAGAGAACCGCTGGCAATGAATCAAGCAGTCAGTGAATGAAAAATAAGTACAGCCAGACATTTGATAACAAAAATATTGTCAGAGAGAATCTCCAGCTCATTTAGAGCTGTCTGTTGTGCTCAAGGTGTCTCTGTGTTTTGGGAGCTGGGCAGAAAGCAGAAAGCAAGACGCACTGCTTCACCAAAGTGTAAATACACCCTGGATTTTGATGTATTTCAACCAACTGCTTTTTTGGGAAAATTTTCAATAATCCCCAGGAGGTGCTAGTGAAAACCAGAACTGGATACTGTCAAACACAGGACACTTCTCTGAGCAAAGCAAGGGACAAATATCTGTTCTGCTTAACTCTGGAGCTGATACGATTTGAGATTGTCCTTCTCAGGTGGGTACCATTACTATTGGGTCAAAAATTAATACTCAGTCAGAAAATTTCTGGTGGATCCAGCTCTGGCAGTTTAGGAAGCTGCTGTCCACAGTTGACTGTTCTCTCTGTGAAAGGCTGCTGGCATTAAGACATCAAGCTATGAACTCCAGTGGCCAAGGTATGGGTTCAGTTTAATCAAATCTGATGTGTAATCTCCAGTGAAATGTCAAGTTAAGCAGTGATTAAGATGGTCTTAAACCACCTCAGCTATTAGCTTCATTGCAAGTGAGGCAGAGCTTTCACATAGTTCTTGACCTGGTGCATATTTTAAATAATTTAAATCCATATAAAATGGAATAGCAGCAAAAGAAGATATTGAGTAATCTTTGCAAATAGTTATCCTGAAAGAGATTCATCTAAGTATCTCCTAGTAAGTGAACTATATTCATAGGGCACTCACATAAATATATGACAGCCTTGAACAAATCTCTGCACAGTGTCACTAAAACCAAGAAGCCAAACGCTAAATTTTCACACCTGCATTGTAACAGTGATTATGGACTGTACCAGTACTATTAGCAACTTGCGAAAAATTATTAAAATAAGATTTCTTAGTTTCTTTCTGATTTGTGGCAGAAAAAAATGTTAAAGGGACAGAAAAATCCCCTGGACATAAATGCATGAATGTTTCAGGACTGGGTTAGTATCCTATTATAGATAGACATCCTACTGATAATCAAACTGATTTTGTAGTGCATCTAGTTTTCTTCTCATTCTTAAAGGCAGGTATTACAGAAAACCTTTCCTTCTTTTGGTTGTTACTTTCCCTCCTTTGTTTTCTGTGATTTCTTTCTATTTATTTCCCATTTTCCTTCTTTTCCCCATCAGTTGCTTTCTTCTCTTCAGTCATTTTTCTTGCTTCTGTTCTCCTTTCAGCAACATTTCTTTCTTCTTTGCAGTGATTCCCTTTTCATCACCAGAGAAATCTGGAAGAAAAATGGTTGAGGAGTATTTTGTCTGCCTTATGAGAGGAGACTTGCTGACGTAGTGAGCCATCTCTCAAAGGGACAGAATTGGGCTCCTGAGATGCACACACTGACTATGTGAGCTCTGCTTTTCTTTTCCAATCATATGCTGTTACATTACAGCTTCTTTTTTTTCCCAGGCAGCCTCGGTGTTAAGATTCGGCTTTCCCTCTCCTGCTAATCTTCTATAACACCTTCTTAATCACTTTCAAAAGTCTGTCCTTCAGTTTTTCCCTCTACATCACTCTCTGGATCATGTTCCATGTGCAGTGTGAGGGCCTCCTCCAGCTGGGAGCTATCCCCTCTAGTCTTGTATCTGGTGGTGTAGATGTCCAGAGAAGACAGCTGATAGGATAACTGCCCAGTTCAAGCATGGATGAATCCACAGATGCACTATTTTTTTCTGAGTGTGTGTTCTTTAAATAAACAAAAAATAAACTAAACAATTGTTACATTAGAGCAAATCCAAGTAAAAATACAGAAGATTCTGAATATGGAACTGGGATGCAAAAGGAAGAGAAATGCCTTCACTAAAGAATAAAATGGCAATTAGCCTTCTTGTACTTTTCCACACAAACATATCTAGAGGAATAAGTTTTTGTAAAGGCATAAAATCAGTTGAAAAATTGCAGAATACTGTTTTTGACATTGCTTGAGTCAAACGACTTCTAAGGGATTGCTTTGTGTTGTCCTCTTTTTTTTTGTGTTGTCCTCTTCTGTGTAAATTTGTTTAATTTTTCTTTCTGTTAATACTACTGGAGGAGAGATGAATATATTGTCATAGCAAATGTACAGGAGCTCTAATCAGTTTGAGAAAGGCTAGTTTTTATTTCTTTTTCTGGCTTTAAATATTTCAGCAATAATGCAATGTGTATGCAGTAGTGTAGCTGCCCGTCACAACTACATGTTCTTGCAAACACAGGACCATGAAACACAGATCAATATCACAGAGGGGCTATAATCAACATGCAGATTAATGAACAGAATTGTATGCACCAGGGAACAGTAGAAGAAAGACTAGCTGTGCAATTTAATTGCTGAGTTGCTACTAAATCTCTGCTTTGTATCAATCGCTCTTCATTATAGCTATTGATGCATAGCAGACATAGTTATTCAGAGCTGCTGGGGTTCAAGTGAATTGAAGGACCTTAATGAAAAAAGGTTGGGATTATCTTCTATCTCTGAATCTGGGACAAGATCCAAGAGATTATTTCCATTTTTCTCCTTGAGTAGGATCTTTTTGGTAATCCTTTGGCTCAGTAAAACTAGTAAAGCAAATTAATAGTTAAGGAGAAGCTTCCTGGAACAATTTTAAGTCTATCTGTTTCAATGTGCTTTTGAATGAAAGTTCCAACTTTTCATTAGTTCAATTAAGTGAAGGGCTGTAGAAAATTAGTATAGTGTGGTGGTGGAAATAACCTCTAGTTATGTATTATTTAGCTTACCTACCTGTAATGAAAGCTTGTTAGCTCCATCAAACTGTCATTTTAATGCTTTCTTTGGAGCCTTTTACAGACATATGGTTCAGCAGTTCCTGAAGAGGCTGTTCTTCACTTTCACAGGCTCCACTTGGGGGACACTTTCTCACAATACTCATCCTTGAATTTTCTGCTGCTTCATATAACTTCTGCTCTTCCCCATCTTTATTCACATCCCTGAGTTTTTAAAAATCTTGTTCCTTTGTAGTTATACCCTTTCATGTAGATACCTTATTAAAAACTCTCTCTTTTCTTTTCCTTTTAAAAATTGCTTTGTTTTTTATTAAATAAAACTGAGTACCTTGTTTTCTTCTCTTGGCATTACAACACTATTAGTTAATTCTTTTCCATCCTTGTACCCTTTTTTTCTCTTCAGCTAATCCCTGTGGAAGCATGATTTTTAATTACACCTCTCTAAATTCTCTCCTAGCCCCTGTAGGAAAACTAAAGCCCCAGGATGTTATCCTTTAGCTTATTCAACAGAAAACTGCACTGAATTTTTGATGGACATTATTGCTTATTACAAACTCATCTCCAGTTGTATGTTTACATAGCAATTTCTTAGCTCTCACATTGTTTGGGGTTTTTTTAACTCATTATTTTCCAGTCCTCTTCTGTGTTGACTCTCAGTGTTTTTATAAATCTTTACCACATAAAAAAAAATTAAAATATTTGTGTTGGCCCAATTTAACTGAATTTTTGGCACTGATTTTCTAAGGCAGATGCAAATAATGAATATATTCAGGGTGACTATGATTTTACTATTTTTAACATAATTTCCCAAGTTCTTCGTGATCCAACAGTAGAAATCCAAATGTGGAATCTCTGCTGACTCAATGTCTGCTCTTTTCTTTCAGATTCGTAGATGGCCAATCAAACACACAGAGCTTTTGCTCATTGTTTGTTTTATCATGTTGTGAAGCATCTCCATCTCATTTTTATAAAAGTTACGCTGAAAGTACAGGTCAGTATAAAACTTTTATTGAATCATTGAACACAGTCATTTGCCATCTTTCCTTCTTTGCTGTTTGGTGTCTTAAGTCCTGGTTAAAGATGCTGTAAGAGGCTACTTCTGTCTCTTCCCATAGGGTTCCTGACTGGCTTTCTTCCTGGTGCTATTTCTGCATCAATAAATGGACTCTTATCAATATGTCTATTCCTTTGCTAGCAGGCTGAAGATTAACCTAGAAACCATTGCCTGAGAAGATCCAGCTTTTATTTTCCCTTTCAAGGTCACTTGGGTCATCTGAGAGTCTCTCTTGCCTGTCTCTAGTCACAGGTTTGTGTACGAGTGGAAATTCCCCAGCACTCTTCAGACCAATCTTTGACCTTTCTGTCACCACTCCTGTCCTGGCACCCGCAAGGCAACAGGCCATCCTGCTCCCTCTAACTGGGTCACAGATGGCCCCAGCCACACTCCTCACTTACTCACTGAAGGAACATCCATGAGATAAATTAGAACAGATGTACAGCAACTTCTTCTTTTGGCATTTACACCACTCTCTGGTCTAATTAATCCTGACATTGTGACCATCATAATATGAACTGCATCAAAGGAATCAAATAGCAGATTGTCCTCTCGATGGCAAATATGCTTATTTTCCTTGCCAGTGAGACATGATTTTATGTTCCTTTTCTATGAGACAAGGTCTTATTTTCTCCTGCTATCTCTAAACTTACAATAACGAGACAAAAAACTGTGAAGCCCTTACCTGATGTTTGTTTCATTTCCCATGAATGGAAAGAAGAAGCATTTAAAAAAAAAAAAAACCTATCTACTTTCACCCATCTCTTCTGATGCAGTATTTAATATCAGAATTCTCATTTGTTTTCCTGGTAATAAGGTAGTGTGCTAACAATTTTGGGTACCTGTTAATAATATATGTGGCAGTTATACATATTTTATACTAAAGGCTGTCTTAAAAGCTACATCCTTATAGGTAATAACCTGCTTATAAAAACACTTTCTTGAATTATTTATACTTATTTGGAACAACAGAATCAACTATTTTTTTATAAGGTCAGGCAAACAAGAACCATTAATAATGTAGTAACATATATAGGACTAAGGCGGCTCAATATTTGCTTTTTCAGTCACATAGGTAAGACAGTTTGCTGCAATACAACTAACCAAGCAAGACCTGTCTATAAAGCACTCTAATGTGACCACATGGAATTATAGGTTAATAGAAAATTACTAAAAGGATAATGTCTGAGAATGTTTTTGCATACAGGGATAATGGAAAAGATTTTCGCAAAACCCCATCTCTTTCTGCGAAAACTTTAAAAATGAGCAGCACTAACAGAAATGTTATTTTGAAAAATTTACTAAACTCTACTAAAATTTTAGGTCAATTATGATAATGAATGTCATCACACTGAAAAAAAATCAGACACCAATCACAAACCAAGCCCTATACACCGTCATAAGTCTTGTTAAATGGACATTACCAAAAGTAATAACCCCAATTCTTCATTGTCTTAGACACTTTTCTGTTTCCTGCAAAGACTGTAAATTTCTATCATGAAATTATGGTATTTTCACATAGTCTCAGCCAAGCATTCCCTATTGCTGTTTATATAATCCCACAAGAAGAGATCATTCTGGAGCTGTTCAGTGTGATGAGCCTGGTCTCCAAGAATGTTCAGACTGCTTGCAGAATCAAGGTCTCCAAGATCTTTCCTTTTAGTCATATCTGGAATGGATAGTACAATAAATTGCATCATTGGAAAAGTTCCATAGAAACCAGGTGGTAGTAGATTTGTGTGAATTCAGGCCTGTTCTTTCTCTATCTACTCTGGCTCTGCATTTTGAAGAACTCTGGTGAGGAACAGCCGAAAAGATAGCTGGCAATTTCTGTGTGAAAGAGAGAAGATGCTTTGAAGGGAACACTGACATTTAGCGTCTTTTTTCAATAATAATTTTACATAATTACCATACACCAAGAATAGGAAATAGCAGGGAGCTCTTTCTCTTACCTTACTGAATGATTCCCAAATCCACAAATAAATTTCAATATCAATTCATAAATGCCTGAGAATATACTCACAGGAAAACATATAAATTCTCCTTTGGCTTCCAATTCACTATTAAAGCCATGTGCCTCCTGGCATTTATTCTTACTAACTTTATGTCTCTTGAGATAATGTACAAGAAAAATTAAAAAATTAAGAAAGTGATTTTAGAGAATGTATTTTTATTCAGAAAATAAGACTCACAATATCCTAATTTCCCTACCTGAGTATTTTCTTTCTTCTTTTCATTTTCTGTAATTGTGTCTTACATTTAAGCCTCAGAAAGCCTTAAACCTCAGAAAGCTATAAGGCCTGATGCACACTGCCATGCATTAGGACTCTCATTTCTCTGAAAATCTTGCAATCAAAGCTCCTGCTGTATTTGTGTGCATTGCTTTGAGAGGGTCATAAACATCTGTGAACCTGGTGTTCAAGAGAATAAGGACAAGAAGAATATTGAATGAATTTCTGAGCATCCTTTTCTTCATATTACTACCCATCCGTGCACATGAGACACTGTCAGTTCTCAAACAGTTATGTTGGCGTTTGTGCACTGTGTTTTTCCAGGGCATGAGTGAACATGCTAGGCTGATTGCATGCTTGGACAGCTAATACTATATTTCTTCCATTACCACTTGGTTTGTATTAGGGCAAACTGATCGCAAGAAAAAGATTGCCTCTGCTGTTCTCCTTCATTGTTATTGTAAAAAAAAAAAAAAAATAAAAAGAGGAATATTCATGTGGATGGATCTTCAGTGTTATTCCTTTTTCTGTTTGATTTTGTTCTTGGCTGGGGTGGGTACAACCTTTTAACCAGAGACAGGTATTAATGGAACTACTGTTGCAGAGAAATCAGCAGTCTGTGAATAAAATGCTGCCTCCCAGTCAGAGAAGGAAGAAAGCCCAAGATGCTCTGGTATTTTGGCTGCAACATTGCCACAAATCTATGTGGAAATAGATTGTTGCTGCCATTCATATAAGAGCTGTGACAAAACTTTGATGTAGGACTTTGATTACACTATAAGGGCAAACCGGAGCTGGTCTAACCCTTACTAATGCTCAGCAGATACTTCCAACCAACCTCTGCTGAGTGCTGCACAATGCCTTCTGATCTCTCTTCAGTCAATAAATTAAAGCTTTGCCAAGAATCTTCTGGCTGTTGCTAGTGACTGGAAATACTAGCAGTAGTTTTTGTTGGACATCCTTAGGAACAGAGGAGAAAGTGCTGACATTTTGATATCAGCTGAGCCTTTTGAAAAATTCATTGCAGTAGACCAAGTGGGTTAATTTGGGCTAACATCTGGGAAAAGGTAACCCTTGGGGAAATAAAAGAAGCAGCTAACTAGAACTTTTAATTTTCTTTGCTTTTTTTTTTTTTTCTTCTCTTCTCTATGTAGTTTTAATGGCAATCTCTATCAATTAGCAATCACCATTGTTAAAATAGCTTAACCAGCTAACTGAGAGCCCTATGTCATGTGTTTCAACAACTCTGCCATTGGATGGAATCCATTTTGTTTGGAGGCACTATTAGTGTCCTGGACCAGCAATATACAAGAATTCATATATGTAGCCTTTGCATTTCTTTGGTTGTTTTTCTGCTGTGTTCCCTTTCAAGCCCTATGATGCAGCAAATGAATATTCTGTTTTTTCTCTTTACTTCACACAAACCAGGGTGTGTGGAAAACTTGGAACTAATATTTGGTAGTCTACTGATTTTGTGAGAGAAGCTTGTTAAACTAGGACTTTGGCAAAGGAAAATGACCACACATTAATGCTAGATAGTCTATACTTCAAATCAGGAAACACTTTAGGCTTTAAAAACTCAATTTTTTCCTTAGCAGCTCAGATTATTTACTACTAATAATGTACAGTTTTCCAGAAGTAATGTTTCCTTATTATTTGTCAGTGAGTGACCCATGAAACTGTAAGTGATCCATGTTGAAAGATAAACAAAGAGGGCTGTAAAGAAAATATTGGTCACTCCAGGTCAGCAGGAATAGACCTCATTGTTATTGCTATAAGTAAGTGTTTGTCATGAAGTCTATTGGCTGCTTCAGATCTTTAAGATCAATTCACCCCACAGTTCATCCTAACAACAATGCATAAGGGACCTCTATAAAATCTAGGACTAGGATGATGCTGAGAAATGGGGGGTAATGCCTGAGCCATGGCACAACCTCTGTCTTGGGGTGTGCATGACTAAATATCTCACCCATTTGGGCAATAGCCCATTGTCTTGGTTTTTTTCCCAATCCCTTTCAGAGAAGCACAGCTAGTGCCTTATCTAATGGTATAATGACACTGCAGTTGTGCAGTTTTTTCCCCCCATTCCTCCATCCTTTGATATTCCACACAGTGTAGATGTGAGACTGTCCAGGAGAAAAGCTCTTACCATGTGTGCATGAAAACCTGATAGGAAATAGCAATAAATTAAGGGGGTGCATTTCTTCCCTTCTTATTTTTCTCTAGAGTTTAACCATTCTAATTTTTGGCTGGTTTAGCTCTGCAAGTAGTAGAAGCATCTTGTGTTCCTGTGGATTTACGTCTCTAATTCAGATTCTTGGATGTTTAGTAGCATGTTAGCTGTAATGGAAAATTTTCCTTAAATTTGGAGTATGGATAGCAGCATTTCCAGTGGGGTTTCATTAAAGTCTGATGGGAACTGAATGCCTATCTTTCTCATCTTCGAGAGAATCCATGCAGTGTTTCTCTTCTAGTTGCTTATTTTCCTGCATCATGCAGAGACTTAGTAAGTTTTAAAGTAGTACTTCTGATATAATGAATCTTCTGTTCCAAATGTGGTGGCAGTTTATGAAGAGACTCAAGCACAAACAGGTAGAGAGACAGACAAGACAGGCACAATAAAATTCCTTTCTTTTGGAAGGCAAATGAAAAAATACATGTTGGATTTTTAGATGTTAATTTGTTTAGCTTCAGCCCCAAATTCTGTTTCTTGGTGTACTTTTCCACAGATTATAAAGGTGTTTGTACTTATTTTCTTCCTGTCAAAGCAGTTCCATGCTATAATCAAGTTCTAGTTCCTGCTTCTTTTGACAGACTCAACAAATTGTATGGTTTAAATCTGTCAGTGCATGGTATTTTTATTCCAGACTCGAGATCAACCCTGTAGTCCTAAGCATTTTTTCCACATCTTTTTCCACATCTTCTAGTATCTTTCACTAAAAGCACTTGTCAGACACATATACACTATTTTAATATCAGCCTTCCCTTGTTTTGTTAGCTTCTATTCTACATTGATCATGAATAAAATCTCTTGAAAAAAAAAAAAACAAAGAAAGAAAAAGGGATCTGAATATTTAGTAGATTTTGCAAGATTTTTCAAGTTTCTAGCATAGCTATAGCTCTGATACATTTGTTACAATTGCTGGTTTTAGCAGCCACTGGAGGTTTCAATTGTCTGATGCCTCATAGAGCACTGTTTGTTGTGAATTGTTTAAAATGAACAAAATATAATAACTTAATGGACAGTAAAAAAAATTATATTTAGAATAATGTAATAAATGCTCTGCTCCCTCCTTTACAAGACAACAACCCAACCCTCCTATTATCCTAAATGAGATTACAAACCTGAGCTTTAGAGGTGCAACAACATGTTGTAAACTTATTATGTGACTGTGGTATGCCAGTGCCTGCCTACCAGCTGCTGAATGACCCTGTTGTATACTACTTTTTTCTGCACAAAGACCCTTCTAAATCTTAGAAATACTGCTCCACATCTTTGGACATGTCTTTCATTATGCTTCAGAAGAATGTTCTCATTATAATATAGTTCACATTTTGCTAATTCATATTATTTTAGTATTTTATAGCTGTTTATAATCTCTTTATTTACCTCTGGGGATTGACTCTGTAGTTTTCCTCATCAGTTCTTCTACTTGTTGTAGGATTTTTTAATTGTAGCACATCATGTTTCAAATTTGTTTTGTCTTTTTTCCTCTTGTTGAGTGACTGCTACAGGATGTAAGCCTTTTCAAAGCTGGCCCTTTGAGCAACTGTCAACACCACTTGACCTCCTAATATCCATTCAAATCCGTGATTATTTTTACAAAAAACCAAAACCAATCCTGAAACATCCTGGAAAACAATTTATTAGAAAATGTGAAGTTTTTGTGTCAACTGTAAAATTTCTGGCAGAAAAACAAGGAGTAGCAGAAGGTTTCTTCTCTTCTCTGATTTCAAATCTCAGTTGTCATTTTGGTATTTATGTGACCTTCTGTAGAAAGACCAGATGTAGTTTCATGAGGTAACAGAAGCAAGGAATGTCCCTGTTCTAAAAAATGCAGTGCACAAAGATATATCAGTGTAAGCTCGTGGTCATCTCTGTTGAGGCTTTCAAGTACAACAGCTCAGGGGGGAGGGACAGAATTATGAAGAGCAGCATTCTCAGCCTTCTTGGATACAAACTCTGACCTTGTTTCAAAGTAGGGAGAAAAAAAACTTTTAAAAAGAGATTGTTAATTTCTTGCTTAAGAAGCTACTGCTTTAATTTAAAACACTGAAAATCCCAACATTTTATTACTTCAGTTTTTCTTTAGGAAACAAAATAAATATTTCATTATCAATCAATATAGATTGGTGTTGTTGCTGCAGCAGCAGCTGTTCTTGTTGCTTTTGATTTATACCTGGGCAGTTTGGCAAACTAGGGAGAACTCTCTTCCTTTCCTCTGAAAAGCATGCTTATGTAGCTGTGAATCATGACTTTTTACAGAGGGAAATGATACATTCTAGTAACTGTAAGAACTCTGAGACCAGAGCTGGACTTTTGTGTCGTGTCTTATGTCTCTTCACAATTATTTCTACTGACATTGACTTTTATGGTTCAGATTTAAGGCAGCACTTTCATTAAAGATTCTTAAATTGGTTTCTTGGCTAGAACTTACGTAATTAAAAAAAAAAAAAAAGAAGTAATTACATTACTTAAAGACAAGATTTATTTTCCAACATTCAATTGTATTTATAGTTTCCTTACTTTGAATGGCTCACACACAGAACTTGGAAAGACACTTTCTCCCACTTTATAGTACAAAACAGTACAGTTGTCTTCTAAGTTCCATTTACAGTTACTTTTTCTAGGTTGTCTTGGTTTTTTTTTATTTCCATTTGTTTTTTAACTAAAAAACTTCCACGGCCAAATCACGTGCAAAGGCCAGTAATGGAATAGCAGGTATAGATGGTAACTTTATCAAAAATGATGCATTTCTCCTTGACTGTTTACTTTGTTCACCTGTTCTTGACTTCACATGCTAGGTTTTTTTGGTAACCATTACTGCTTTTTTTTTTCAATATATTTTGCCTATTGTGATGGTGCCACATATTACCTCATAGCTACTGAATTGCAATTAAGTTAGGAATGTATTTGAAGTTGAGGACATGAAGGCCATCTTTGCACCAGAAATGGCTTTTAGAGTGATTATGTCTGTCTCAGGCATTTAATATATTACAACAGGTTTGTTGATGTAGCTAAGCTGATGCAGTTCTAGTAGCAAATGCTTTTTCTGTATAGGCAGCCTGTGCCAGGAAAGGGAGGTTCTGTGCCGTAATTTATATATTTTTTCCCCATAAAATAAACTATACTGGCAATAACATTTTTTTCTCCTTTCAAACACAACAGTATAAAGCACTGGCTCAGTTCTTTAATAATCCTCTGCAAGTTATTGTACCAGCACAGAATGATTATAGGTGCACTAGAGCTGACTGAGGATCAAATACAGTGCCCATAGAAACCTAAGCTCCCAGCAGCATGGACTGACACTTTAGTTAAAAAAAAAATTCTTTTCTATGATCAAGACTTTAATGCTTAGCAGCCCCCTTTTTTTTTTTGCATGGGCTGATGGCAACCGCTTCAACTGTGAAAGCAGGGTTTATATTCCTATTCTGGACAGTGTCTCAGCTTAGACTTTTTCCCACCCTAAATGAATGTGCTGTTTCATATGTTCTGAGGTTCATAAATCTCATTATTTTGTGACAATGACAAGTGAATTGTGATGTAAAGCCAAAAACTACTGAAATAATAAAAAAAAATCTTCTCTGTGAAAGTACACTTTCCAATCAACTCTACTGATTGCTAATATTTCTTCTGTATTACTTCTCTCTATGTAAATGGTGTGAAAAGGAACAGGGGAGCATTTAACTATCTCCAATGGCCTATCTCTTAAAGCTGTGAGGTAGAGAACTCCTTTTATCTCTCATGCAACTCCTACAGAGCTGGATTTGGGAATACTAATGTCCCATGGTACAGCATGAAGATGAAGAAAGGTTCTTGAAAACTTTTCTCTTTGGACTAAAGGAATTGATTGTGTACAGTTTTGGTCACTGCAATATAAGAAAGACAAGCTATTAGAAAGCACCCAAAGGAGGGCAACAAGGATGGTGAAGGGTCTTCATGGGAAGCCCTTCGAGGAGAGGCTGAGGTCACTTGGTCCGTTCAGCCTGGAGAAGAGGAGAGTGAGTGGAGAGCTCATTGCAGTCACAACTTCATGAGGGGAAGACGAGGGGCAGGCACTGATTTCTTCTCTGTTTTGACCAGTGACAGGACCTGAGGGAATGACCTGAAGTTGTGTCAGGGGAGGTTTATATTTGAAATCAGGAAAAGGTTCATCACCCAGAGGGTGGTTAGCACCAGAACAGTGGTCCCCTGCCTCCCCAGGGCAGTGATCACAGCACCAAGCCTGTCTGAGTTGAAGAAGTGTTTGGACAATGCTCTTGGGCACGTGGTGTGATTCCTGGGCATGGTGCTCTGAAGGGACAGGAGCTGGACTTGATGAACCTTGTGGGATTCCAACTCNCCAGGGCAGTGATCACAGCACCAAGCCTGTCTGAGTTGAAGAAGTGTTTGGACAATGCTCTTGGGCACATGGTGTGATTCTTGGGCATGGTGCTCTGAAGGGACAGGAGCTGGACTTGATGAACCTTGTGAGATTCCAACTCACCTTATTCTCTGATTCTGTGATTCTATTAAATATTGTCATACAATGAAATCTAGAAAAGAAAAAGAAAGTAACAATGCTGTGCAAAAAAAAGATTATTACTGTTGTGCTGTTGCAACAACAGTTGCAAAAATATTAAAGCTCTTGCATTTCCCTGACGAAATTTTTGTAAGTGCAACATAAAGAAAATAAAGTTTTATTCACTGGTCTGAGCAGCTTACATCACGTTTGGGAAAAAAAAAAAAAGTATTTGCCTGACTGATTCACTGTGTTGCATATTCAGGAAACATATTCAGTTCATCATTTCTTCCCAGGTAATTATTGGTTACCAGATTACATTACAGTGGTCATAGGAGTGAAAATGGGTTTTCCTTTACACCATTTCCCTTCATTATGTGCCTTTCATACCACTCTCTTTTTTGTTTTTTGTGATCGTTTTGACAGAAGGGATTTTGTCTTATGCAAAGTGTTTAGTGTGAGCTAGCTTGAACCAAGTTGAAAAACCCTGTTTTATTTGCTACATTGTTAGCTCAGCTCTAGTTTCTGCTCCTTGCTACAATTCTAGTCTGAGACCAGAAAATCCCTCTATTTTAACCTTTGTTTTTGCAGTGGTTTTGGTTAAATGCTGTTAACCTGCAACTCTTCTTTTTACTTTGTCAGCCTCCTTTGAGCAACAGATCAGATTCTATGTGGCATAGAATATTTACAGCTCCATATTGCACAGAACCTTATTAAGCACATCTGTACTCTAATTAGTCAAACAGAAGTTGCCTGTACTTGTTTTGTTGTACTTTGTGCTAGTGATCCTCTTTACAGGTCTAGCACATTAAGAGAATGGGTGCAATCCTTTCTTCAGACATGGTGAAGACCAGAATCATGTTGAGTTACCAAAGGCATCTGGAGTGGTGTTCTGGGGAATTAGGTAATGGCAGCACGATCAGAGTACAAACTTCTTACATAAGTATATTCAGGAGGGGAAGTTACTGCAGCGGTATATTAATGTATCAATTCAGAATGTTATGTAATTCACTATTTATATATGACACACTATATAATAATCAGAAATAATAATGTCCCTTTCATAATCATATTATAATTATTCTCTTCTATTTTCTATCCTGTTTCCTTTTTCCTCTACTTTACCTTTTTCCCTTGTTTTCATTTTGTCCATTTGTACTGTAGGAATAATTTAAATGTCTCATAAGTACTTCTCTCCTGAAGTAGTTTCTGCAGATACAGAAGCTTTGAAGTTCTGACTTAAATTATTCATATACCCAACTAATATTTCTTCAGATATATCACTCTGAAAACTTTCAAGTTGCAAACACTGAAGTATTCATACATCAGATCAATGAACAGTTGTTGGAGCTCATTAGTCTGGACAATTTCTATTTTTGTATGGTAATTGCTGGTGAACTTCACAAGAGTTCCCTGTTTTCTTCCTTGCATTGTGGTCTTTTGAGAATTGTCAAGTGAGAAAGAATGGTGGGCTTTGTTCCTGAGGAAGCTCCACAGCAGACTTGAAGGAGACTTCAGACAGAGAAATGCTTCCTTGAGGTTTGAAAATTGTGTCAGAATTGGTCAGGAGCTTTTACTTGATCCTTCGAGTCCAGATGGGTCAGAAGTGAGTGCAAGGAACTACAGAAAAGATGTCTCAAACTAAAGGGACAGGCTGTCAGAATTCAAGAGACATGGCAATGGTGGGATTTTTCTGGTGTTTGAGACTATGTGAGATACAAGAGGCTGCAGTGGCCTTCGTCTCTGAGATAGTTTTCAAGGTTTCCATTCATACAAAAGTAGAATTCCTAAATGATTTTTAAATGTATAAGCTTCATAGAGAGAATTTTCCCAGGTTTTGCCTCTTCTTCATATGGCCCAGTTTAAGTCAATGGTTTTGACAAATATAAAGAGAGATGTGCATAGTGCTGTCCATGGGGGAAAGAAACTAAAATACCACCACAGTAGAGATCTGATTCAACTTCTCACATAGACTCATTCTCAGACCTATGCTCAGACGACTGTTTAAAGGTCTTCCACCCTAGAGACACTGTTGTTAGATTAAACAGACCAATACTTGTCCTGTCTATCCCTGGCAGCATGGAGATCACCATGGCTCATCATGGAACATCATGGCAATGGGATCATTGCCTCTGTACTCTTACTCTGTGTTCCACAGGTTTTAGATTGTATCACCTACCAAACTATTGCCTCTAGATTTCTACTAGGATTTGATCCTAGTCCAAATCTTGCTCAAGTGGACCTTCGCTGCTGTCCGGAGAGAACAGTGTAGCAGTCACTTAGTGATCCTCAATTTGCAAAACTGTTTTGTATCACTCTTTTGCCTTGCAGCTGGAGATGGACATAACACCATCTTTCAGATGCTTATTTTGAGCAACATTGCTAAATTGCAGCACTTCGCAAACAGATACTTTGTCTAAATCAAACAGTCCGTTTTGGCACACCTACTGAAATGCATTCTGGTTAGTGGTGACATCTGTGAAGTGATGAGATGAAAAATATAACCTCAATCTGAACTTCTTATACAGTACTCTTTTCCATTTCAACTAGATTTTTACAGAATTCCACGGATTTGCTATGATAATATGTGTATCTGAAATTATTCAAAGCTATTAAGTGTAAATATGTATAAATATTACTTCTGTTATTTTGTTGGTGGTATTAATTATTAATAGTATTTTTTTTATGATCATAGCTGTAAATAAAAGACAAGATGATCAAAGTAATTGTTAGTTTTAGTAATATTTCTGGTGATATGTTTGACTTAAAATACCAAGAGACAGAGAAGTCCTGGGCTATGGCATTGTTCCAGGACGGGTGGGACCTTTCCAGACAGAGCTTGTCCCAGGGTAGGACAGTTCCACCTAGAACAGATTTTGGGCAGATTAGTCCAAGGGGTGAGGGGGATGTGCCCGTGAAAAGATGCAAAGACAAGGTCCATGAGACATCCTTTCCCCAGACTGGGAGATTGAGAGCAGAGGAGAGCAGCAGGTGCTGCTGAGTCTTTCAAAACAAAGTTTTCCAAGCTGTTTCTAGGACAATGCCTAGAAAAGGGCAGGAAAAGAGGTCTAAAAATAACCCACAGGAATCACAGAATTGCAGAATGGATGAGGTTCAAAGGGACCACAGCAGGACATCTGATCCAACCTCCCTACTTAACCAGGGTCAACGTGGATCACATTGGACAAGAATGAGTCCAGACCATTCTTGTATATATCCAGCGTGGACCTCTCTAGGCAATCTGTTCCAATGCTCAGTCACTCACACAGAAAAGAAATTCTTCCTCATATTCCAGGTGGAACTTCCTGTGCTTCAGTTTCTGCCGATTTCCTCTTGTCCTGTTGCTGGGTGCCACTGAGAAGAGCCTGGTAACCTCCTCTTGACACCCTGCCTTCAGATACTGATAGACATTGATGAGGTCTCCTCTCAGCCATCTCTTCTTGAGGCTGATCTGGCCCAGTGCTGTAAAATGGATGCAGTTTTGAGGCATCTCTAAAATTCTCTTCCTGTGTGCCTCTGACTGAATAAATCTTTTTGTTGACCATATCAAAAGGATCTGCTCTGGTGGTACCTCACCCAGAATAACTGATATTCCACTAACTATGAAATCTTTTGAGGGTATAGATTTATATTCCATCAGACTGTGAAGGTACCTTAGCCCAGAGGTTAAATACTATTTCGTGGCACCAGTATACATCAATATGTCATCTGTTAATTGATGTTTTCTTTATAAAAATTACTTTGATTATTAGTAGCTTGAAATAACCTTTTAAGAAATATTGGTAAAGAGGAATACTTAGTGGTAGAGTAATGAGGTGAATACAATGCGGTTTCTAACAAGGTGAAAAATCCTTTGTGTAGCATACAACTGCTTGTTTGAATTGTGTTCTTCTCTGTGTTACAAAACGTGCTCTTGAGATTGTCTGTTCAGCACAGAAATCAGAAATTTTTACTGTGCCAAGTATTTCAGTTATGTGGGCAAAGATAAGTGGGCAGCAGTACCCCAATAGAAGGGATCCAAAGATTCCACTGACACTTTTTTTCAGAAGTGGTGTTCTTCCCAGACACAGGAAGGCTGTGTAGTTACAGCCTCTCTGACCTGAGGTTCTGGGGACTATTTCTTAGTTTCACAGTCTTAAACATTTTTGGGTACATGGAATATAGAAATATGTGGATGTAAAATAAATGATCACATAAGAATCAGAGTAATGTACTTTCTCTGTGCAAAAAGGGAATAATTAATTTTCAGTCACAAATACACTTGATTATTCCTTTACCACTCAAAGGAAACTTTAGCATTCATTAGGATTGCAATATTTTCTCAAAGAGATAACTCTAATAGTAGCATCTCTTTACATCTAAAGATGATGTTACCAAATTGTGCTGTTGGCTATAGGATGTTGTATATAGCACAGGAAAGAAAGAGAGTGTGATCTTTTAATGACAGCTAAACTGTCTTTTTGATATCCTTCTGGTAAATAATGTTTATTAGCTATTCATTATTCACTGTTGAAGTACATTACTCTGTGTTTGTAATAGTCATTTTCCAGGAGACAGACATTTTAATCATCAATGTGCTTTAAAATCAAGCACAGTAGCAAAAGCTTGGTGAAATTTAGGTACAAGCTGACAAGTTAATATTTGCTTATGCATGGGAAAAAAAGTTTAAAAAGTTGTTTGTGACTGAAGAACGAAAGGCCATGAAAAAAATGTAAAGCAAAACAATTTGAAACAGCTACTACCCTACTCAGACTGCTGAATTCTGAACTAGAGAAGAATACAGTGGTAGAGAGGTGCACAGAAAATGTGACACATCTAATGTTTGCCATTATATTTTTTTTTGTCTGTAAGAGAATGATCACTAGCTTGTAAATACCAATTACAAGGCAGAATGAATACATTCACAAGGCATTGATATTTTATTTTCCATTAAGTTCATGACCAATAGACTATTTCATATGGAAAATCTATCACAAAAAGCCGTACAGCAGAAATATGCAATCTATGTGTGACTAAAGGTGTGTAAAGGCATAATTGAAATTCCTAATAAATAAGTCCTGTCTGATTTATAACAGTAAGAAAATATCAGCTTTGTAATTTAATGTATATAGGCACAGGTAATCGCATGTAATTGCAAAATCATACTTTCTTTCAACCCTTTTACTACAGTATCTGTATTTTCATCCAACTTCACTCTTTATCTTTTCTCATTTCCTTTTCATTTGATTTTTGTATAATAGTTTCTTTCATATTTGAAACAGTCTATTGGCCATCAACAGCAACAGAAGAAATCAGTACTTTATCTAGTCTTTTCTGTACGTGATTTTTGGAACTGTTTCCTGCATTTCTGCTGCTAAAAAAACCCCCCAAACAAACTGCAGAATAGTTTGTGGAAGTCATGTGATGCAATGAGATACTTGTGTCTGGCCATAATAAACAAGCAAACAAACAAAATATATCTAAGTCAGAGCCTCATTTCATGCATCTCTGTTATATATGGAGAAGGAGGGAGATGGTACATTTGAGAAATTGATGTTCAGATGACATGAGAGTCTTGCCCAAATATAAGGATATCATATGAGTTACAACATAGTTTTTTTCACCTGAATTTTTTTTTTTATATTTTATCGAGAAGTAAAATGCATCTATGCACAATCTCAATGTGTACACAAAAAGTATTTCCTGTATTTCTGCAGCAGGTAGCATGACTCTTAGTTACATTTATCCACACTCATTTTGCTTTCAAAACGCCCAGTAGAGAACTTTAAATCTGATTCAGGGAATGCAAGTTCAAGAATTAGCAAAAAACTTTGTGAGAGGTTTCCAAAGATAAGTAAAGGGCTTCTGATGGGACCTTCATGATTAGCTCTCTACACTCAGTGCCATAGTGACCACTGCCAAGACTCCAAGAGGGAAAATTTTATGAAGTATTTCTATCCTGGTTTGACAAATCAGTCTGATTTACTTCCTGGTGGAAGGTGAGAACAACTTCCAGTTTTTAAAGGGAAGATAACCACTTTCAAATCTTGATGAAGATGGCAACCTTGTCAAAACATACAGGCATCACTACTTTGTAAACAAGATTTGCGTATGTCCTAGTTTGGCATTGTTTTAATTGAGCCAATGGGAGGTGGCTGCACCTTTTGTGAACACACATTCTTAAAACAGAAGAAGCCGGGAGGGCTTCTCTTGACTTCTGGCCTTGGAAGGGGTGGAGGGCCCGAGGCTGCCAGGGCCAGCCCTGCTCGGCCCCACATGGCCGGGCCTGGGCTGGTCCGGTCCCCTGGCCTGACTGAGATTTTCCGCTCCCGGAGGGATGGTGACGGGGTGGCCGGGCCCTTTTCCCAGCAGAGTCTGCTGCTCTCTTTCCTAGCAGAGCCACTGAACTATGCTGGCCAGAGGCGCTATCGGCACCGAGAGCAGCCATGTGGCGGCTGCTGCTCCAGACTGAAAGCGGCCACGTGGCTGGAGATCACAGTGGCCAGGATGGTGCTGAGCAGCCACAGCCACCTCAGCATGACTCACAATGAACTTTATTTACCCAGCCACTTTGGGTCAGCTTTGCTGCAGACAAAAGACGAGGGCATCGGCCGCAGCTTTTTCTCGAATTCAGCGCCCCAGCAGCGCCAGGCTGGCACAGCTCACACGGTGCTGGCAGAGACCACGTGGCCAGCAGAGAGGCACGGCGAGCCATGTTCCCAATGCAAACTGGGACCAGATTAAACTT
>VYXF01000470.1:879810-903777 GCA_013397295.1 Polioptila caerulea | reverse complement strand
AGATGAAGAAAACGACTGTATACTAAACTAGCTCATTCTTAAAAAATAACACCCCAATAGTTGATATGGTCTATAGTCCATGAAAGCAGCTATGCAAAACATGGAAAAGACTTTGACCCTGAGTATAAAATTCCAGGTGGCTGATTGGTTTGTGGCAAAGCAGGAAAAGTCTCCATAGCACAGCAAGAGAAACTCTTCTCCCTAAGTGAACTGAGAAAAAGACTGTTTTAAAGGTGGTAAACTGACTGAAAGTCATGGGTTTTATCTTTGTATTGTCAGTGAAAAAGAGATGTTCTGAAAGTTTATTCTGATTTTCTTATTATTGTTTTCCCTTTTAATTCTGCTAATAATGTTTTCTTTATGTGTTTTCAAGTTTAGACCTGCTTTACTTTCTTTCCTTTTAATTCTATCTCACAGCAGAAGATAAACAGTGTAGACCACATTTTTGGGTTGGGCAATATAAATTTGTATATTAATTTGTAATATAGTTCCTATTGTGCTTTTACACATGAGTGCTGTACTTTTGTGACATACATGCTGTGAACTAGCAAATGCTGGCAAGTGACACATTGCTTGTCATTTTATGCTGTTTTATACAGCTTTTGGAATGACAGCCTTCATCCCTGGAAGATGCTCGATCAGAATTGGTGATAAGTGAATTTATAAAACCAGACACTATTTTTGGTGCTCAGTGTTTTGGATATGCTCAATTCTGTTTAATAGGCACTCTTCATTAGAATCTCTATTGCAAGTGTGTCTCTTTATTGAGATACTCTTCAGTAAATACTCTAACAAGTCTTCTGCATCTTCTGCAGTGGAAAGTTGATAATTTCTACCACGGTGACACACTTATTTCCTGGCTAGCAGTACATTATTTTCATGATCTCCCAAGATTTATTGCAAAATCTTCTAATTGTTATTTTAAATTCTCTAGCATGAAAAGATGTGGCAAGATTTGGAGAGTATTAACAGAAATTTGTGAGGAATATAATGTGAAAATTGTGAAATCAGTGTCTTCAGTATTGAACTGTGTGTACATACATAAAAATTTGGTTTTTCTACCTTAGCAATTTTTCAGTCACACTGAAAGTACACTGACCCTAGGCATTTTGTGGTAATCTCAGTATTTAAAGTTGGACAATCCCTTGATCACAGTGTTTTTGACTTGTGAAGTGCTAAATGGCCAAGGACTTGACCTCTGACTTGATAGTTTGAGCAATAAAAAGGTTCAGACCAACAGTTTAGAAGGTTAGAAGCTCAGGTACCCAAAGTGTATTCCTGTACTTCATTCTGGCACAGCTACAAGTCTTTGCAGCGTTCATTGTGATTCTTCTGTTTCTCTAAACATGCCAGGGAGGGCATTGGACTCCTTGATTTTTGGTTGGTGTGACATATTTTAAAAAAATAATTTAATTTTTTTAATTTGGCTCAAGTAGCAGCACTCTATAAAGTGCATCTGAAGCATTTTTCCTTATTTATCTGCCCCTTTCAAGTATGAGCAAAATGGAGCTATCACAAATCAATAGGACCTCACGATTTTTGCAATAATACTGACCTATTTTTTTGGAAGAAATTTCAAAAGAAGCTTCCTTTCACTTTTTTGAAAATTTCTACAACTAGCTAAAGACTCACTTAAACTTTTGCTTCCAAACTTCTTCTCTGCAATGAATTAATTAACTTCTAGAAATGCAAAATACTTTGCCCCAAACCCACAAAAAACTACCAGTCTATGATATTACATATCCCCAATGATCTACTGCAGTACTAATATTCAGTACTGCAACCATTTTTTGGGAGAGGAAACATTTCTGCAAAGAGGAATAAAGTATTGCTAAACCTTTTCCTGATTTGTATACATGTCATTGCTTGGTTTTGGTGATGGGACTCTCTGTAGGAATGCTGATTAATGCATTTCTGTGGAACTGCCTTCAGTGAAATGAATGCTTTTCTGCTATGAATATGGACATCACATTTATACAGGGCTGGAGATGGGTCACTTTTCTGTAAGCATGAGGCAGCTGATGCAGAGATAGAAAAGGATGTGGTCTAGCTCACGTCTGCTGGGTGTATGGCCCTTGGACAATATTCCCTGTTACTCGGACTATGCATTTTTTTTTTTTAGATCTCATCTTTAAATATATTTTATGGCAACAATACCAGCACCTAAGATCTGGAAAATTGTCTGTGAAACTAACCACTCTGTCTTCTGGGAATTACTGCTGCAGTGGCTCAGCCCACGACCCCCTCAGACTGGGCTCTGGGCTCTATTCCCCATGAGCATCACAGTCTTTGCTGGTGAACTGCATTCAGCCTGATGGGAATTGTGTGGCTTGCGGAGAAATGGGACACACAGGGGTGTCTGAGGAAGCTCTCTGCTTTTAGAACTTTTTATTTTGTTAAAAATAATGCATTTCCATGGAAACAAAGCCATTTGATGAAATCCAATTAGTCAAAAATACTGTTTATAATAAATATAGTTTTGATGGAAATGTTTTGTACATAGTTGTAATTAACAATGCAGTAATGCAAATAGTACCTAGATGTTCAGGCTAAATTTTTAGAAGGTTAAAATTTTCAATTACTTCCATAATTTGCTTTCTTAGAGCTGAGCAAACATATCAGGATGCTGATATCAGGAACCTAGTTAAAGCTTGATCTTGCAGTCACTGCAGTGGGACCAAGACTGGATCCCAGGTAAACTTCTAAGATTACTGTTACCTAGCTTAAATTAATTAACTATCTTCTACCTTCCAGCAGTAGCTGCTGTTAGCAATTTCATTTCATTTTCTGAATTGAAATTACAGTCATGGTAAAACATTTAACTTTGTCTCTTTTATATGACACTATTTTTGCATCTAATAGGAATATGCTTTTGGCATTTACTACCCTTCCTCTATTACAAGTCTGTCTGCCTTTCATTACATTTTCATTTTTCTTATGGTGACTATTTTTCATATTTATCACAGTGGTTAAAATTGTATCTGTCACAATCAGCAATCATATAAATTCCTGAAATGTTTATTGATCTGTAAACAACAGGTGCAATAAATTTAAAAAATGTTGTTTCTCAAAGGACAGGAATTAATTCAGGTATCTTGGACATAGGCAAAATACTCTTACTGTGGTAAGGATGTTAATTTATCATGCAGTGAATCTTTTGCTTAACTGGTCAATTTTAATTATGTGCAATTACTATGAATGTAGTTGTAGGCAGTTGTACAACAGAAAAAAAAGGTCTTCTTTGAAGAACAGTTTTTAGTATCATTTAAAAACAACAATGTTAAATTATAATATTCTTATCACTAATGGGTTCCAATAATAAAAAGTTAAGAGTATAAATCTATAAACTATCTTACTTACTAAAAATGAAACCTATTTCTTTGTTCAGAATGTTTATTGTTTCAGATTTTAATTTTTCATCTTCTGTGTTTTAGATTTGAAGAAGAAATACAGCTTTTTACCCATTCTAAAATCAGTGTTGACAAATATTCATAGTCAACACAAACAACTTGGTTTCACTTTGAAAATGTACTGAAAATTAATTTAGAGAAAATAGTCAAGGTCAATTCTTGTCAAATGTTCCATTAAGAGTCATGCAATTATCCTGCTGCCTTGCTTTCTTAGGAAATCCTAATTATCCAAGGTCTGTGGAGCACACATAACCAGCCTAATAAGCCATATTTCAGTCCCTGTAAACTCTATGCCAATAAACCACTTTTACTTTAACTAGAGAGCTGCATAGGCATCCAAACCTTGTGTGTTTGTGAGGATGGAGGGGGCTGAAGCTGTGACTGACCTAGCATCACTTTGCTCATCTTCATTGACTCAGTGTCTCTTATTTCACCACCAAGTCTTCCTTGTCTCAATAGCTGAGATTCCTGACAAAGCTGATCTGCCTTTCCTTGCCACTGGCTGCTTGGCAATGGATGCTCACTGCTCCAGGTCATCACTCCCATATCCCTAAATGGCTGGGAAGTTCATTGCTCTATAATTGTGTTGAATAAGAGATAAGATTGAGAAGAAGGTATACAGCTCAGTGCTTAGAGTGCTGTTTTAGGACTTCAGAGACCTAGAGTAAGTCTCTGAGTACCAGCATATACAGCTGGGAGACAGTCTTAGAAATATCTTTTACATCTCTCTGTTCCCCTGGCTGATGACAAAATTGCTTGTGACAATTCACTGCTGCTCACACAGCAACAGAGAAACAAGTTTCCATCCTGAAGTGTTCAAGGAGAGGAGCAAACAGCTCACTTCACCAGTGGAGACACAGCTGTGGGGAAGGCAGGGCAGTGACAAAATGAACTATTCCAAAGGAACCCATAGAGAAGAGAGACAATTTTTGCTTACACTGCATACAGCCAAAATGGCTGCAGCAGTAGCATACGAGTGAGGTGGCACCCACTGCTCATTGCTGCTTGATGAGGACATGATCTTCCAGTTCTTCAAATGCTGCTAGATATTTTCAGTCAAAGGGATAAAATGAAGCAATTCTTGGACATGGGGTCACCTATGCTACAGGGCTGCACCATTGCTCTATACTTTCCGATTTTTGTTAAGCGGAGGTGTGCATTGTTGTGATGTTGGAGTATTAAAAAGAACGTTATTCACTATTTAAATAGACATTGTAGAGAGCAGAAAGCACTGATTATTTTAACATGTGAAATGAAGCTTCCATGTTGTCACTATTCCTTATTTTTCCCAAAAATGTAATCAGAGACAAGGTGTCTTGCGGGGAAGAGCAGAGCCTGTGAAAGCTGTTTGGGACTCCCTTATCTCATTGCTTAATGTCAACAGCTTCTGTTTTTTCTCAGCCTTTTCAGACAGTGACTGAGAAAATTGGTCCAGGACAGTCTCCTGGGCCGTGAGTGTAAGTGACATAACCAGTACCCTGCTGATAATTCATTTTTCCTAAAGCACGAGGATCTCATCCAAACTGCTTACTGGGAACAATTTGGGGCTACTAATGTCTCTTGTCTGGGAAAGCACTGGTTTCAGGAAAGTGCTTGTGAAAGCTGTGTCAAGAAGGGTCTTTAACAGTAAAATGATGTTGGCATTTGCAGGGCAATAACTGGGGCTGTGTCCTGGCCAGTTGGCTCAATAAAATCACTGATTCGCAGAATACTCTGAGCTGGAAGGGACCCGCATGGATCATCAAGTCAAACTCTTAAGCAAATGGCCCATATGGGAATCAAACCAACAACCTTGGCATTATTAGGACCAGGATCTGACCAACTGAGCTAGAACAGATCTTGGTGTGGCCAGAATGGGTGAAGAGGAAGTAGGAGAATGAAGGAGCAGAGTAATAAACCTATGAGATATACAATACTCTTTAGAGGTAGGGAATAGGTAAAGTTTTTTGTGTTCTACCTTGGAAGTAAACTGCTTAAGATCATTAGCTTAGACCACTAACCCTCTTGGAGTCTCACAAATCATAGCATTTCTGAAAATAATGTAAGCTATAATGTACAATTTCAAGTACTTAGAAAACCGGTTGTCAAACAATCAGGTGGTACCAACTGTGCTCCTGCAACCTGTAACATAAAAAGCCCCTGCCATTTCTTCCTAGGGCCTTTTCTCCATACACCAATGGGTTTCTACTTTTTACTTTTGCTCCTGAATGGGGTGTAAATCCAACAAAAAAATCATCGCCTTGTTACATTTTTTAACTGTCCTGGTTCTGAGACATTTATGCTAATCATAACCATTGTCCTTTTGTCTTCTCTTTTTTCTACAAACTCTACTAAACCAGGCCTTTGTTCGGCTGGATAGCTGACAAGATTTCCTCATACAGCTATGAAAAGAAAATATCACAGGCAAGAAATAGCAACAGGTAGGATAGGTGGCTGAAGGAAGGAAAAAACTCTGACAAAAATAATTACAAAAAGTAAAATGATCCATCTGCTATTGTTGTGATATTTCTGCCCTGTAAACACACCTAAAATTTCAATCTTTGATCTTATTATTTAAATACAATTATTTTAGATACTGACCACTATATAAGAATATTTTCTTGAAGGATACTATTTTTATCTCAGCAATTAATCATTCTGATTTTTTTTTAATCTAGGTAGCCAAATGTTAGTTTTATAATGCCAGTACAAGAAGTGCACATGAACTATTTCTTTGCAGAAGTGAGGCAATACGATTTGAAATATTTGTTACTTTATTTAATGAAAAATTGCTACCTTTTTTCCCAAAAGTTTAAATCAGATATGGATGCTTATAGCAGCCAGAAAAATCTGTGATTTAATGAAAAAATACACCATCAGAATAAAGTAGAGATGCCCAGATCCATAGTAATAGTTTGTGAAAACCCTCCATATTTGATGTTTACGTCTCAAGTCAAGTTTTTATTTCAAAGCCCATAGCCACATGAGACTTGAGGTAATCAGGGCTCAGTGAGACTGAGATTTTTACTTTAGTGTGTTCACATTAATGGTTCAGGAGCAGCGCTTGGTGTTGTTTTGTTTTCAGCAGATGATCTTCACTTATCTGTGACTGTGGAGACACTTTATCTACTTTCACATTTCTTTTACTCACAGAGACAATGAGTTGTGTCTTAGAACCATAAATCTTAGGATGGTTTGGGTTGGAAGGCACCATAAAGTTCATCTGGTTTAAGTTCTCCTGTCATGAGCAGTGATGCCTTCCACTAGACCAGGTTGCTCAGCGCCTTATCCAACCTGGCCTTGAACGCTGCCAGGGATGGGGTGCCCACAAATTCTCTGGGCAGCCTGTTCCAGTGTCTCACTTCCTTCACAGGAAAGAATTTTTTCCTATACTCAACCTAAACCTTCCAGTTTAAAGCCATTCCCTCTTGTCCTGTCACTAGATGTCCTTGTAAAAAGCCCCTCTCCAGCTCTCCTGTAGGTCCCCTGAAGGTACTAAAGGGCTGCTCTGAGATCTCCCTAGCAGGCTCTTGTCTGAAGGTCTCATAAATAATCTCTTGCTCTATAGGAACACAATAGGTGTTAGCAAGGTTTTATTTATTTTGGAAAGTGATGTGAAAGGTTCATTTTTTCACCATTTTGGAAATGACAGCAAATTTCATTCTGAGATGCAAAAAACAACTTTATGAAAAATATATCCTTTTAGTTTTTTGGAGCCCATTAAGTGCTATTTATATCAAAGCAAGATACTTTCCACTGGGTTTTAAAGTAAGACATCTAAACCAAACTGTCAAGTACATGTATATATAATTTAATGAATTTGCTTTAATTCTTTGAACAGAGCAGAAGCGAGCTAACTGTCCCTTTGATGCTGTAAATGATGACAGTGAAGAAATCAGAGGCTGAGTATAGCTGTGAACATGGGCCATAAAAGACTGCAGCCACTGCCAGGAGCTTACTTCAGGTACTAGTTCTTTTTCCTTTGCAAATTACAGAATCAAAAGAGATTAAAAATGAGATGACAAGATAATATCTCATTTTACACAGCTAATTGAGAGCTCAAACACTTGTAGCAAATACTTTGGCAGAATATGATAAAGATGAAAGGTAAATTATGAAAACATTTAGAACATATAAAAGAAATTCTATCTTTTCCTTGGGTACATAAATACCCCAAATAAACCAGCAGTCTCCACTAGTTTTCACAGAACCTGTATTTCTTTACTACCAACTTTCCTCTCGCATCACCTTTCCAGTTTTGTCTGAAATAACCTTGTCGTAAGATACTGTCAAAAATGTCAAACGTTAACTAGTGTGTCCATGGAAACAGTAGGAGCTGATGGAGCCATGTGTACAGTGAGACTGCTGCCTTTAACCCTCCTACAGGCAAGGCTTTTTCTTTAAACCTTGAGCAAACCTAGAACATTATGAAGAACATACAAAATAGTATTTGAAGAATTTCAAAAAGGTACAGGATCAACAGCAGGGCTGGAGGGTGTCTTGGTTCTGCCAGTTAGACTTCCTAACTTCTATGGGCATGGATAAGTCTCTCCTACATCTGTTTTCCCCTTATATTTTGGAGTATTTTTTTTGGTTTTATTTTTTGTTTGGTTTTTGTTTTTGATTTTGGTTTTTTGTGAGACTACCTAGACTGCCATTCAAGAAAAGGACTATCTCCTATGGTGGTGTATTTGTTACAATGCAGAGCACTTTGAGATTCTGACCTTTATTATCATCAGGTGCTATTGCAGTGCTAAATCTAAATAATAAATATGACAGAAGTACCAATATATATTTAAAATAGTTTTAGAAAGATTGAAAGTTGTTTTGCTCTTGCTTTAGTAAGCCAATGATACTTAATTTTTCTATGGCCCTACCCAGCTGAGCAGGGGTAATGATTCACTGCTTCCCTAATCTGTTCCTTCATTAGACATTTTAAAAACTAAAGTACTAAATTGATGAAGGGCTGAGGGTTGAATAGCAATATGAACTATTCCTATACCATTTTTCTAATAGATTACTGAATTTCAGTAACATTATTCATCTAACACAAGAAGCCCACAGACTTCGCTGTCATTTTCTGCTGAGGCCATAAGTCCATGTCAGAGCGCATTAGTCTGAGCAGAGAAGTCTGCCAAAGTGAGTGTTCAGCATTTGGGATAGACCTGACTTAAACTCGCTCTGGTTATTGAGTGTCTAGAACAAGTTTAGCTCCAGGTGAGCAAATTAAACAGGCAATCAGGCTAAGAATGTGCTTTCTCTCAGGAATCCATCCCTTTTTGTATCATCTCTGTTGTTTTCTGGCTTTAGGAGCAGTACCTGGGAGTGGAACTCTCCCAGAGGAAAACAGAGTTTTTCCAAATATAAGGCATAAAATGCTTTTAAGAAGACAATGCAGTTTGCACTGAAATGCTTGGTAGTTTGAAGTGGTTTCCATTTAAATGCAAAATCAGCCTTCCTGAAAATAAAAAAAATCAAAACACTCCACCTGTTCTAAAACCCAAGCCAACAACAATGCCTCCCTTAATCTATACAAAGCAAATTTTGGAAGTTGTGGTATGATCCAGACTACAAGTTCTCATTTATTTCCTTGATGAAATTGAGTTACATTTTATTATTGCTCCATGTGCTACTAGTATAAATTCAATATACGATACAATTTTTAATTAGCAGGAAATGAAATACAATGGCATTAGCAAACGAAACCCTAAAACCAGCTCTAAAAATCTGTAGCATATTTTTGTCCTCAGAATAAAGTTGTATCAAGCATGTTTTATTTTCTGCAAGTCTACTGCTTTATTTGGTGACTGTCTCTACGAAAAAAAACCTTCCCCTGTATTTCATGCACTTCTTACATAATTTAACCTGTTTTAAAACCAATGTGCTTTAATTACTGATTTATACCTCTGAGCTGCAGACTTACATCTCTCAATCTCTTTTTATTTCAATGCAGGAAAGCAAATGTGATTTGTTAGAAATAGCTTAAAAATCTAAACAAACAAACCCTTCAGGTTTTAAAAACGCTATTATCCCTGAAAATAGTGGTTGTAAAAGGAAGGCAGAAGGAAAGGGGATATTTAATAAAGGGACACAGTTTAGACTGAAAGAAAGGACACAGAAAGCCTTCCACATTGCATTTGTACAGCGTCTGTTTCAAAGAAAGAAGCTTATCAGGACTATTCTTGCAATCTGTAGCATAAGAGTTAAGAAACACAACCTGAGACCATCAGCTGTGTTAAATCGTAGTGAGTGATCAGAGTCCTAAAAAAACCCCACAAACAGCATGTTTCTCTCTTTTAACTGTATTCATGGCTCATATTTCATTTATTTCACAGATTCAGGAGTGCGAGGAAAAATAAAAATGTACTGGGTATTAATTGTTAGCATTTCAGAGGAAACATCACAAAACATTAGACAGGGAAGCCGCAAGCCAAGGAAATGCCATTCACTGTTCTCTGGCAGATCCAAGACCCCTGTGGATATTACCCAGCCAAATGCAAATGTGTGATTTTTGTACAGCCTATTAAGATCCTCTCTACTTTTGTTTCAAGACCATGCAGTTGAATATGAGGTCAATTTTAATTTATCTTTTACAAATTTGGAATTTGAGGTCTCATCTTGCCTGGAGAGAGCCCCAGGAATGGCCTGTGTCTCTCTGGCAGCCTTGAGTAAAAGGCTGAGCCTTGCTCACCTGGACCTGCTTCCTCCTGTGCAGCCCAAATGGTGCAACACTGGAGAACCAGCTGAGGAAGCCCTAAAACAAGCATGTTCCTCAAATGTCCTGCCCAGTGAGCAGATGCACATTCATGTAGCACCAATACACATGTAGGTTTGGGGATAGTTTGGGACAATGATGGGAAAAAAGTGGTAACTCCAGGCCCCTTCATGGTCCTCCACATCAGGGCCATCCCAGAAAAGGAAGCCAACAACAAAATGAGTTTGGGTCCATCCACCCTGGTTAGGAGGCAGTAAGATTATTTTATAAGGTAAAGTAAAGGGTAAAATGGGTAAAAATAGGATTTTTAAAATACTTCTCTCTCTTTTTTTCTCACTATTTAATGCATTTCCTTGTTTTCACTTATTTCAATTATTCCCTTTTCTCTTTTATTAAAATTCATTTGGCCATACATATATTAAAAAAAATTCCCATTGACCTGGAGTTTACTATTTCAAATCTCATCTAATTAAAGGTTTTGTCTTAACCTGCTCTTTGTCTTTACATGTTATGTATTTGTCATGAAAATCTACGAATTTCTCCTGAAGCACTGCAATATTTAACTTCTTTTGTTTGTTTTTTTTTTTTTTTGTTCAGACACAAAGAGTAAAGGAGAAGGAAGGGATGTAATTGTCCTCCATATTTCACAGATAATTATTGTACTTAGGAAATCTAAACTTTTGATATGGAAATTTAGCCTTACACATCCAAATAAAGCCATGGTAGGAGATTAATCTCTACAATTTAAGCAATATGATTAGCTAATCCACTCTTTGTGCCTATGTTGGGTATTTTAGCCTAACCATTTGTAATGTAATCTATCATGATAATGAGTAAAATGTGTGTAGTTTGCATAATACTTTAATAAGTGTGTTTGCGCACAAAATCAAACTTTAATTACTGGTTTGAGAAGGTCAATTTTAGCAGTTCTCTGTCAGCCTTATTTTGATGAATCAAAGTAATTTATACATGTAGCTTACTTCTGTGTCTGAATTTATCTTGCATTTTCACTGGCTTTTATTGAAGGAAATCACAGGGCAGTTTTCTGAGCCTGGAGTATCTGCTAGGCAGGAGATGGTGAACAGCCATAACCTTCTTCCAGGTGGGAATGGGGCAGAGGGGGTTGTGGCTGCAGATGGCAAGCACAGAGCCTGAACTTTGTGTGGTGGGTCAGAACATTAAAAAAATTACTCTCCAGGAGTGTTTTCTTGAGAATTTCAGGAAGGGGCAGGGGGAGTGTTTTATTGATGACAACAATGGAAACACCATTTCATTTCCCTATGCAAGAATCTTTCTTTTGTGATCAGGAATTTTCTAGGCAAGGGGAGGTGGGTTGGACCTTTCTTCTCTGCTTTGGAGAATCCGAAGCGCTGACCATAAATGTGGGTCCAATCTGACAAGCTCTGATATACTCCTGTATACTCTTCTGCAGAAAAAGTTGTTCCTGGAATGGTCCCACTAAAGCTACTTGGGACTACTCTGTGAGTAAGCATATGTGTAAGTGGTGTGCCTATGATGGCGGGTGAAGCACAACATAGAACTGAGAATTGATTAAAAATGTAAATTTTCTTTGGTAATGAATAATTCTCCTGAAAATAGAGAGAGATCACTTAGTACACATACCTGTACCTTTTTCCAGGAGTTGTTCTGAATTTTGTTATATCCAAGAATAATTTTCCTCTGCACTGCCTAAAACTAGAAAAAAATAATTTATAGTGATTTAAATTACCATTTCCCATGCTGACTAGATTTAAAACACAGTAGCAAGCCAGTATATACACTAGGGAAATGACTATTTTCTTTGAGTCTCTGTAGTATTCAGACAACTGAATTAGATGCAGGTTCATTAAGGAAATTTGAAAGAAAAAGACCCCACAAACAGAAAACAAAATGGCAAAATGAAACCACACAATATTCATCTTGTTTTCGGGTGAAAGCTGCCCTTCATTTTCTAGTCTACTAAGTCTTTGAATTCCATTGCAGTGCAATTCTATTGCATTTTGTAAATTTTAAAAATAACTGTGAAATACTGTAGGATAAAATCACTAGTTGATACTGGAGCTATATAACCTGTAGTAGTTTCTCCAGTGTGTAGATACCAGTTCAGAGAGCCAAAATGAAGGTCTCAGCTGCAGCAGCTTACCTCAAATTATAATGCTATTCTGAGGAAATGATTAGGATCTTCTTGAAATAAAATAAATTGAATAATTCTCTGACTTTATTATGTGTCCCCAAAGAGGTAAAAAGCCCTGAAAGAAAGAACAGCTCCAGGGATGGCCACACTTCCTACACTGAGGAAATGGATGGCTTTCTGGTGACAGATTACCATAGCTGATAGTGAGGACAAAGCATAGAGAGCCTGCTTGGCCTCAGAGGGTCCCAACCTAAGCAGAAACTTTGAAGAAGTTTGGGGAATAAAAGCACCTTGAAAATTTCTGGGGGAGAGAGCACCATTCATTTTGGGAAGGCAAGCTCAGTTTCGTCATGTGCCAGTGGACAAGTCCAGTGCTTGGATGCAGATACAGAGACCCAATAGGACCCTTCACAGGAGAAGCATGGAGGAATTGAAAACATCTTGTCTTTCATTTTGTCCTTTTCATATAGCCTCAGGACTGGGCTGTATAGGGCTATGAATATGCAGGCACTGTGAGGTCCTTACACATATGAGCTTCATTAGCTGCAATCCAAGGAGCTAAGATCCATAGGTGCTCCACGGTGAACAGCAGGAACTCATGGCTGTATAACATAGAATGAAGTTGTTATGGCAGAGCTGATACTAAAATTGATAATGATTCTACAAAGGCTCCAATATAGCAAAGTCAAATGTGATTTTTTTTTTTTTTGTTCACAAGAATGCCTTTGGCATTAAGGTGCTAAAATTCTGTTGAATTTAAAAAGTAATGAGTTTAAAACAGGATCCTTTTGAAAAATGATTAAAATCATTCTGCAGCAAACCTTGCTGTTTCCCTTCTCTTTTCTTGTAATGGAGAAACCACTATTCACCCTTAACATCCCCATCACTTACAAAGTTTCATAACATGGCTGTAGACATTGGCTGAGGCTGAATTCATGCCAGATAACTTCTGAACATAGAAACAATTTGAGCTTTGATATGTGAAATAGAGATATCCCAGGGACTTCAATCTTACTCCAAAAAAGCTTTTTTAAGTTTTCTGAAATGTTATGTAGGAAACCCATGTATATAGGAACCAGATTATGACCCAATTATCACCTGTGCAAATCCAGAGTGATTACACTGAATTCAGTGGAGATGCTCAGAATTTGAAATGACATCAGCTAGGATCAGAATTTAGCTTGTTGTCTCCTGTGCTAACTTCAGATCTAAATATTCCACAAGAAGCATTGAAAGTTTAATTATATGGCCTTTTTTCCCACTTAAACTCAGGCATTAGGAAAGTAAATCTTCCTTTTTTATGCATTGCTATTTCATAGCGAGGTTTTTTTCTAACAGAAGTGATAGTGTGGAATATAATTTTCTGTTGGCAATTTGTTTTTAATAAGCTCTTTAACATTCCAGCTATTCAAAGCTCCATGAAGCAAAGTTACTGCTGGTTGCACTTTTACTCTAAAAGGTAATGATGATTATCAGCTAGGCAGAGTGCTGTAAGATAATTCAGGTAAACTGAAATGGCTAATGTAGATTACAATGAATTAATTATTTGGAGATGTTCAGCAAAGGATTGTTTAAACTGTACTGTAAGACCTCTAGGCCAAGAACCAGGCTTTTATTGTGTCTTCACATCCCAGGACAACAGGAACCATGACTGTGACATCTAGGCACACATAGTGCAAATTATGAAAACATAACTTCCCCAAGCAAATCAATAATGGGTGAATCTGATCTCAGAGTAGTGAAACTTTGTTGTCTTAACAGTGTTATACCCTGTTTACTGCAGTGTAACTGTGCCCCACTATAGGTATCCCCCTACCCAGCACTTTAGTTTTATTACAGCAATAATGAGTATAGCATAGGGCTTTTTCAGTGGATCTTTATTCTACTCTGTCACAGTTTCAGGGCTGCTGTGGGAGATGCAGTAGCATTTCTCTGAAGTATCAGACCCGATTCTCTTTTGTCTGGCACAGAGGGAAGCATCTGATAATGTGTCCTACCCTTGGACACGTTATGCTAAGAAGCATTCAAGTGGTTAAATGATCAAGTGTTTTAAATAGCCTCTGGTTTCACCTCAGGCCATCAGTTTCACTCCAGCTGGTCATTAATCCTCAGGAAATGCCCTACAGATAGATCATTGTTACTTACATAGACAATTTGGGATTTACAGTACACTGCTGTCTGCTGGAAAATAACAGGGAAAGGAGGTAAGAGTTAAAATGTAAGTTAGCTGAAGCAGTGACTTGGGTTCCCATGTGCAAAGGGATGTAACTCTCTGCCCAGTGCTTTGTGAACATGATGCAGGAGCTTCCTACCAGCTCCCTTCACTTTCTCCCTTTTTTTTTTTCACTTTGCTCTATACATAAGCTTTGCCATCACTTTCCAGATGTTGTTTGCCTTCCTCCCCAGGACTCAGTCAGTCGTCTGTGCACTGGTCAAGACGCACCCACAAGTTGCCTGTTGCTGATACTGGCCCAGACTCACAGTTCAGCTGCAGGTGGAGCTGCACTGCCAGCACCTCCACGCTCTTTGGTGCTTGGATGTCTCTTTCACAGAGTTGTTTTCTTTACATGGGAATCATAATTCCCTCCACAAAAGCTTTGGCCCTATGTTTTTCCATCTGCAAATTGCAAATGAAGACCTCTAATCCAGACTGTCTTGTCTGTCTTTTGAGACAGCATCTTGCAAATAAATTTGCTGTAATGCCACAGAACAAAGTGATATGAACAAGTGATAAAGGACAGAAGGGAGATATGGGCATAGCAAGTTCTAATGGCGTGATGGGGATTGGCACAGCAGGAGTTGCTTCTGATTCTTCTCACCCAAAATCCATAACATTTTCCTCTTAACAAAGCTTGGGGTTTGGGCTCTCACAGTGAGACTTCTGATCACCTGGTGAAAAGAAGGTGCCGAGTCCCAAGGCTGCAGGCACTGCAGTGTGTCTGGAAGGATGTTTGGTTTTGAGGATGTGCATGGCCCCATAAGAGGGCCAGGACCCTCATAGAGGTGACAGATGCTTTGCTGGCCAGTTTGTGCCTGGAATAGGAAGCAGGGCAAAATGGAGTACGTTATCCACATGGGTCCAAACTTCAGGATTGGTAATGCCAGAGGGATCCCCTGGTACTTGTCTCAGACTTGCTGCCAATTACATGGGATGTGGAAAGTTTAAACATCCTTGGAAAATTTTTCACCATGTATTTCTTTGTTTGATTCCTCAGACCAAAGAAGATTCCAGGTGTCGTCTCCCCTGTCTGCTGTACACAGGAGGGAATTCTGTCCCAGGCCAGAAAACTTGCAGAACACCACATAAAATTTTAGGGCTTCTCAGGTAACTTTACTTTGTGAGATTACCATTCTATTCATCCTTGAGGTTGATTTCACCCCCTCTAAGGGCTATTCACATGGGAGCACATCCAGGGAACAACATTCCTGGGCTTCACATTGTTTGGTACTGTTTCTTTACTCCCTATAAAATGCTGTGAATATTTCAGGTGTCATAAAAAATATTTAAACAATACTGCTTTGGAATTTGACCAAAACTGAGTTATATTTACTGGGAATATCAAAACCATCTCAAATTTCTCACATTTAATAAGAGATGAAAGGAATAAGACTTTTTTTTTCTTCAGTTAAATGTATTTAAAAGTCAAAAGAGGAGAACACCTAAATTAATGTCACATACTGCAGGACCTACCAATCTCAAATGAGTGAATACAACAAAGTTGTGGTTTAAATTCTCAATGAAAAGACTGAATATGGACAGAATAAATTAAAAAACTTGTCTGTAATGTATATTTTTTCTCTGACAGCAAGAATGCACAGATTTGTTTGAACAAGTATATATTAAAATTTAGATACCTCCAAAACTGCAGTCCAGTCTTCTGCTTGACCGTTGCTTTATGGAGACACTTGGGTGCTTTAGTTTTTAATATGAAAGTTCTAATGGGCTTTTACCTGTATCTGGCAGGAGATTAAGGTCTCCTGTGTAGATCACACAGAAGACTCGGTTTATGTTTGCTTTCCACAAACACTCCATGGATTTAGACTTACATGAAACATATCTTTCAAAACAAGGTCTTTTTATACAGAACAGTTGTATTTTTACAATATTTAAATGGGTTTCTTGACATCAAAGAGGGAAGAGATGGGGCAGTCCTTCTCCTGCTAATGGGCCATAGCTTTCTCCAGGGAGGGGCTAACCAGGATCTTGGATGCTATTGGCTCTTTAGAGATGCCCATTTTTTTTTTCTAGTCTGTTCACTTTTCAGGAGGTAGGGGTTATTTAGGTCACTGAACCAGAAAAGGAAGCTTCTGAAGTACCCTAAGGAACAGGGCTTTTATATGGGAGCTGGGAGACCTAACCACAGTCCCTAGCCCAAGAGCAGTATACACAGTTTAAAACAAATAATCCTTAGATAAAGTTGTTGAGTAGAGGCTCAAGTCCTCCCAAAGGATGCTGCTTAACACATCTGAAACAGTGAATCTCTGAGGTCAGCGCAGGGTGCAAGTGCTGCTGGGGAATTCAAATGAGCAGAAAGCACTGGAATGGTGTTGGCACAGTGTTTAAGATGTTCTCCTCAGAGATTTTGAAATTCTTCAGGCAGTAAAGTGAGCAACCAAGCACAAGGCTATTGTGTTCCAAGTGAGGGCACTGACAACTGCTTAACACAAAGTGAGATTTGCTTCCTTCTGCACAGTGTTTTTCACAGTCTTCATTTTTTGAAAGGAAGAGCTTTATCCTTCAGTCTCAAGAGTTCAGAAGAGTGTGTATTAGTTCCGTAAGTTGCCCCTGGGTGTACCTGAGAAAAGTACATGTATTTAATGGACTAGAGGAATGTTTTGTGTTTGAGGGATTTGGTAGCTCTCAAAATGCTGTCCTGCTATCTTCATGGACTCATGGGTTCTCAGGTGACTCTGCACATTCATTAAGCTGAATGTAGGAGGCCTTATTCATTCAGAGTAAAAAATGTGGATCATATATGTAAAAATTAGAGAATAGCCATATTCATGGTGGTTGTACCCATTTAAGGATGTGAGACAGAAAAATACAGTCTACTCCTCTGCTATTAAGCTTCATTGGATGAACAGTTTTGCATATTGGTAAATAGATTTGTGTTGTGCTAACAAAAGCATTAGCAATAGCTAACATTTATGTTTCTTTAGAGAGGGAAAATGTCCAAAACCTGAACAAAACAAAGGTGAATTTTCCCATAAGATTGTAAAAATGTTTGGCTTCACACAATGTGTTCCAGAAATGTTGGAACAGTTTCATTAAGAAACTAAATCATGAAGTGCTTCTGTATTTTAATGTTCTTTTCCATAAAACCTGTTTGATTTCCCTGAAGTAATTTTGAAGCATAAGGTGAAACACTACATTTAACAAATGTAGACATTATTGAAAGATTTTACTTTGATTTTTCTTTAAACAAAAAAGTTTTAAGAGTTGATTTTTCTTAAAATGTGAATTTCAGTAAAGGTTGTGTAGTATTTTTTCCCACTGAAAGTCTGTATTGACACAGGAGTTCAAATAGAACTTAATGCTCAGAATTTTATATGAAAACTTGGGTCTTTTTGAAACTGGAATTGAATTTGGATGCATAAGAAATAATTTGTAAAGAACTATTTTGCATGCTGCTGCTGAAATTGCATGACTCCAGTAACATTCACACAAAATTTGGACCAAAAAAGTCGTGAAAGCACCAGAAACAAAAAGAAGTAATGCTGCCAATCTGTAGAATAACAGTTATTTTCTTAGAACACTTTTCAGAGAAGTCTCCTTTTTTTAATCTTCTGCACCAAACCACAAGGAGTGAATGGCTTTGCAGTACTGTCCCAGCTGAGACAGCTGTAGGGTTAAACAACCAGTGCTGTGCACACAGTCGAGTCCACATGGGGCCCTAAAGGGATAAGCCCTGCCTAAACCTCCCTTAGGAGGAGGTTCACCTGTGGGGTGAACATGGCCATGGGTTTGAATGCTTGCTTTTAACCCACGTGTGTAGATAACTGCCACAGCATTTTCTACTGTTAATAAACTTGTAGTGTGGGATTCACTGTGATCATGTCTGAGTTATTTTTAGTGTGCTGAGCTGCACCAAACACTTGTACGTGACAGGGCATTAAATCATTGAGAGACCACAAATCTTGAGTAGGCAGGAGTTGTCCTATACTTGAGATTTCTGCTGAAAAATTGAAACACGAGACCTAAATGAGAGTCTCTCAGTGTGCTTTCAAGGCAGTTGTTCCGACAGTAGTGGCTGAGATCTCCACAGGTTCTACAGTGATGTATTTAGCTGTCAAGAATTAATGTTTTAAAGGTTTCCTAAGAATAATTCAAATATACAAAGTGCAGACGTAGAGGTCAATAGATATGTTTGAAGTAGTTCATAAGCATGCAAGATCTATTAGAGTTTGAAGGATCAATAATTTGCTTCAGAGCCCATACATATGCATTGAGAAGACAGGGAGGGCTGTTATTATAGTCTCAAATCAATAGTCCACATTTAAGAACTGTATGAAAGGTAGTTTTAAATGTGTATCAGATCAGGTGTTACACTGTTTTTAGAGATCTAGGTATCAAGATGTGGGTTGTAGTCAACTCCAAGCTGAGAGAAATCCAAGAAAGGCCTCATGTCTGATCTTATAGGCTCCTCCAAACATTTTTGGGCCAACTGTTAGATGATACGACTAGCTTTATTGCAGCAGCACTGATGATAATTTTTTTACAGTCCCGAGTGGGTTCTGAGCACTACCATTCCCTCATTCACATCAGCACTATGTGTTTTCTCAGTTCTCAAATACCACACAATGTTTAATATGCAATTAATAAATTAGTTTAGAGCTGCCAACTTTTTCTTTTCAACAAGGTTTATCTTATCTTTGAAATAAACAGACAATGAAAAACAAAACAACCTTCCACCAAAGCTCCAGACAAATGAAATATTATTGGAACCATATTGCTGTAGCTGAGAAACTTGCTGAATTATCCTGATTCCAATGGATTTCAGCTACAGAACTGTGCATGTCAGATAGAGGTCCAGCCCTGATAGATTTAATTATAAATATTTCCCCCTGAGAAATCTGATTATTCTAGGCAATTCTCCCCAAGAAAGTTATTATCTTGATTTGATCTATTTAAGAAAGGATTTAATCTGTTTAAGAATGAGGTTATGATGAGGCAAGTAGAGGAGGGTATTGCTCCTTTTGTTGAAGCCTGATGTGTTTCTAATTAATTTGCAGAATACCAGATACTGTGGACATGTACATAATGATACAATTACTGAAAATTCAATCATAATGGTGTCAACTGACACTCCTACCAGGGCTCTTCTCTGGAGAGTGAACCCAGGGGAAGAAAAACTCCATGTTCTTCCTGTTCAGTTTAACATTAACAGGACACATGATTACAGGGGTTGAAATGGCTTCACAATGGCTCCAAATGCGTGTTAAGCATGTGGGAGACTGAAGAATGGGTGTTGTCCAAGGAGCAGTCAGCTGGGAAATAGGAAAAAGAGTAGGAGAAGGTGGAGAGAAAACTGTGGCTTGGTAATGACTGACCCACAGAAATAATCCTGGTCCAGTTTCTGCTTTTCAGGCAGTTATAGACATAAATTCACATCTCCCCAAGATGATGGTGTCTAACTTGTGTCCAGAAGTGCCAGACATGAGGTCTCGTATTTAAAATATTTCATGGCAGTCCATCATGTCCTCAGAAAGATAGTCAATGTATAAGCTGTACTACCTGGATTGGCAGGTCCAGACTGGCCACAGTAAACCTGCTTGACTTTTGAATCTGTCACACAGACTGAAATCCATTAACTCCATCCTGGTCAAGGGAATGTTCCACTTTCATGGAGAAACTGCTTAGTTTTTTGCTGTATTGATAAATATTTTGCCTATAAACATTCAGGTCCATCCTCATCCCAGCAAATAGTTCCTAAGGTTCTGGATATCTATCTCATAATGCCAGAATAGTGCCATAATGCTGACTGATTTCTTCTGCATAGGAATGCCTTCAGTCTAAGTATGATCAGAGTCAAGTTTTGGCATACTCATTACTGGGAGTTAGCTGTCAACTGTAAAATACTAAGAAAATCAGGACAGAACCTGACTTTTGAAAGCAGTGGTACATCCCAAAATTAGACAAAATACTAAAATAAAACATGCTAAAAGGAAATGCCACATCTTAAAATCCAAGCGTGATTCCAGTGATAAAAATGAATAGATTAAGTATAAAGCAATAAGAATTTTTCTAAAACCTTTTCCCCTCTTCTCTTTCTGAGTCTCCTTCTATCACATTTAGAACCTCTATTTACACAGTGTATTCTGACATATTGAAATAACAGTGGAAAAAATATCATTCAATATTTCAGTTTCCCATGGAATTTTATTTACCTGAAATAAACAGCAATCTTCATTTCTCAACTGCAATTCACCAGAAAAAGTACGTAAAACCTTGCCACTGATAAACTGAACAGATCATAAAACAATATTGGTATCATAAAACTTTCAAAAGCATAAATGAGGAGATAATATGAGGGGTGGGATTTGCTAGTTGAAAGGTAGGGGCAGAACATAATAAGAGTGGTCTACTTATATGCTTATTAAGTTACTGGTAAAAATGCAAAGATAATAATTTTCATAAAGGAGATGTAGGCTGCAGTCAACCTTTTTTGTCTCAGAGGTGAAATATTAAACAGTCAAATGAGCATGAGAATAATATGGCCCCTATTAAAGAGATTTTAAATTTAAGCATAATTTTTGCTAATACCACTGAGCAATGGGAATAATTAGAATGGTTTGAGTAATGCTGAAGATTTTAATAATTAAAGATGCAAGATTAATTTGAGAAGAGGCATCATTAACCTAAATCAAATATTAGATTTGTTGTAAAGGAGAGGGGGTTTAGCCATAACCACGTATTTCAGATGGGGAATCTCATTAAATACCATAGTTTGCCTTTTACTCTGCACCCACAGGATTTACTTGCATGAATATTAAGTCTCTGTGTATTGAATACAAGCATTTAAATCCCATGATATGGACCAACATTTTTGTACTATGTAAAGTATTAATTGAATAATCTTGTTCTTACTTTGGATAACAATAGCTAGTTACCTAAAGGTTACCACTTTTTTCCCCTGGAAAAGAATAGTAAAAAGTTCAAGCCTGATCTAGTCAAAACCTTTTTTCTGCCTGAAAATATATCTCTCTAGGCTCCCTTAATTAATGTCACAGCTTCTTTTTTTGGATGAACTAAAAAGTATTTTCATGAAAACCAAAACAAATGGGAAGTACAGGACAGAATGTATATGTGATGCACTGGAAACTACAGTTATCTCACGAGGAAGTGAATTCCTCAGAGAAATAATGAGTAAAACCCTTTTGTTACTCGATTGTTAACAAACATTGTGCATTTGTATTGATTAAAATGCAGAAGTTGATAATTAAACAAAGAACACATGACAAAAAAGCAAAGTTTTTCTCCATTTATAGGAAAACAGTCCTTCATAAATATTGATTTGTTTTTTTTTCCACAATGTGATGGTTTTCTATAAATATCACTATCTGATAATGAGCACTTCCACCACTCATTATTTCTCTACTTGCAGAATTTAATGAATAGAAATGCGTTCATTATATGGAAATCTATCTACCTGTTATGCCTTTGATGAAGCCAGCCTGAGTTGAAATTTTGTCCACCATTAATGGTATGCAAAGGACTCCATCTTATCTTTAATGAGATGCCTGAAGAATTTATCAATAGAATTTATTAGATGTTAATTCATCTTCCATGAATTACTTAGGCAGCAGCATCTCACTTCTCTATCACTTTTTAGAATATTGTTCCTCTGTTGTTTTTGTTCCTTTGCCCTTTCCAAAAATGTTGGAAATATAACCTATATCTAAAACAGGTTTGAGTTCATCGACTCATAAAAACATGTTCCTTGTCTTGAAAGCTCCTGGGAAATATTGACTGATTGTGATGAATTTCCCAAGCCTGTGGGATGGCTAGCTTGAATTTTGACTCAATCAGAATTTTTGATTGGATTTGTTTATTCACTGTTGCATTAGAAAATCAGCTTCTTCCACCTTCACTGCCACAAAGGGAAAGCTTACCTTGAGCCAGGCAGGCCTGAACAAAGATCAGTCTGTACTGAGGCAGCACATAGTGCTAAGTGCTAAGTTGGGCACTTTTGATTCCTAAGCATCTCTGTCTTCACAGGGGCTGTTCTAGTGGCTGCAGTTCTTCCACCTCTGTACTCTCTGCTGTCTGAACACCAATTGCTCAGTGAATCTGGAGGTCTGTGTCACTGCTGATTGACTTGTGGTAAACAAAATGCCTTCAGTATTTTTGCTTGACTGCAAACTAGTCTTTGCAGTTCTCTACACAGTCCTGTTGGACTTGGTAAAATGGCCCTGCTCCTCTAATACCTGGAGGATGAGTCTTCAACAGGACCAGGCAGAAAGAACACAAGATAATAGATACTATACGTGTTCCACCACATTCTATATTCCTCGTACTTTCTTTCTGCTTTTCTCAAGTAGAGCTACATACAAGCGGTTCTGCCTGGACTTCCCATGTCACTAGCCTGTTAAGACAGGCTTCAGAAGGGAAGCTTATTACAAACATGAGAAGGATTACTCCAAAGAAGAATAAAAGAATCCATTTAATTTAAATCTGGTACAAACAATTGCCTGTTTATGTGTAGCTGGGTGAAAAATACTGGCCTTAAACTGTAGCTAGGATGTTCAGATTAGATATTAGTAATGGTCTGATCTGCTCCAAGAGTAGTGAAATACTGAAATGTGCAGGTAACTAAAATCTCCACCTACAAAATTTTTAAAAATGACATAAATATCTGTTGGAAATTAATTTTGCCTTAGGAAATGAGCCCCTGGGTTGTTTTCTGTTGAGCAGGAGGGCAAATTAACAGTAAATTAGGGTATTGTAGTCATTCCTTGAAAAGGTAGCTAACATCTAGCATCTCTCATCTGGAAATGCCTCTTCACATTTAGACCTTTTCCATATTGTCTACCTGCATAAGTACCTCCATCCATGGGAGGTCACTCTGGGAGAAAACCATGCCTTTTCCTTCTCCCCTAAGAAAGTTCCATCTTCCTACGAAAGGGAAACGGGTATACGGATCTCCCCTGCGCATACAATCTGGCTGACAAATCTCTGTCCCTGCAGCACATTTCTGTGCCTTAGCTGGTGAGGAACTGTGTCCACAGCTATGTCTCCACCTTCCCTCCCTCTTTCCTCAAAACATATTTTCACTTCCATCACGATCCTGGCCCCTGAAGCAAATACATGCTTTACACCCAAAACAAAGGTTAAACTGTTTTTTGGCAGACTCTGACTGGGTATTTTGCCTCATCCTGTGCAGCTCTCAATCTCATTCACGTCCAGTGTGAGTGTTTGGATCAATTAGCACTGATGTTAGCTTCCCTGGGGCGACAGGAAAAGCAAGTACTTAGAATGCTCCCCTGGGCATTCTTATTTTTAGCCCCTCCTCAGTGACCTTAACTGTTAGCAGCAACAACAAACCAGGCATCTGAAACAGCCTCTAGCAGCAACTATTCGGAAGAGACTGCGCTAGATAAGGCTAGAAAGTATCTTCTCTCCCTGCTGTGTTTTGTCCCTGTCAACTCCTGAAGAGCAGGCTGATCAAGTGCTGCAGCACTTTCTTTTTCTGAGGTGTTTTTTCCTTTTTTTTTTTTTTTTATTGTAT